>JAOXNR010000031.1:5099001-5113135 GCA_028571225.1 Parsonsia alboflavescens
AGAGCTCGAGCCCGAATAAGAGCCTGCCAGAATATAAACGAGCCGAGCTCGAGCCTATTAGATTCAAGCTCGGCTCGGCTCGTTTACACCCCTAGTATCCACCTCCTTAACCCACAACTACTCTGGTTAGAGTATATAATTAAGTCTCTAACGGTTAACTATCCTTTTTTTATTTAAAAAATTAATAAATATCATCAAGTACCCATAAGATTTAGTTTAATTTTTTAAGGTATAATATATAAAATATATATAAAAATAATTTTTTTATTGAAGATTTTATTTTTTAAAAATAAAATTAGATGTTAACGATTAATTTTAAGAGTTAGAGATTTAACTGTACACTCTATACGGAGTGCATATTGTTTTTATTTTTTGAATCATGACTCTTTTATTATTCTTTTTCATTGATTATTCAGCTTAATTAGAGTAGTTGTAGGTTAAGGAAGTAGGTACACTAAATAGACAGGTGTTCTATTTGAATTCGTGGTTTAAAGAATGCTGTAAAAGATCTGGAGCACTTAAAAATGCGTCCATATATTTGATGGGGCAAAAGATCTAGAATAACTCTGAACTTTGTCAAAATCCTCTTTTTGCCCTCTAACTTTAAAATAACCTACTTCATGCCTGAATTCCTATAATGTCTAGTTTATACTCTTCCGTCTATCCTAGTCGTTACCCACTAATGGGATCAACACGTGACTTTTTACATGGGCATTTTTGTCCCAAACCTCAATGGATGGTAATGACACCATAAAATCGCTCCGAAACTAACCCATTATATAATTGTAACTCTCTCTTCAACATCATCACTTTCTTCTCTCTTGGTGGGTTTCTTGTGGAGACATAGGTAGAGTTGAATAGAACCCCAAGAATGCTCTAAACCTCACTATTTTTTACACCGGATTGGACCTACTAGTTGAATCGGTTAGATTGTAAATCGATCATCAAACCGGTTCGAAAGAGGCATTGAATCATTTTTTATCAAAACTGTTTTCTAAATGAAAAGATAGGATGAATCAGTGAACCGGACGGTCTAGTGTTGAACCGATCGATTTTTTAAAAAATCTAAATTGGAGCCAAATTTATTCAAATTTCAACCAAAAAAAAATATTTAAATATACTTTTATATTAAATCATTCTTCAATTAAATTATAAATTTACTCATTTAATTATTTTGAAATCAACAAATTTACTCAAAATATACTTAATTATTAAATATTAATAAATAAATAAAATATCTTATAATTTTCAAGTTTTACCCATATTAAAAATTGTCATTTTTAAATCCCTACAAGATAGAACTTATGATTATTAATTATAAAAAACTATTAATATCATATCTATAAATTTAACTTCAATATTATTGTATTATGAAATTATTATATCTTATATTATTGCCAATAAAAAATATCAATAAAAAAATATAATCATTCTTCAATTAAATTATAAATTTACTAATTTAGTTATTCTAAAATAAAAAAATTTACTCAAAATATCTTCATTATTAAATATTAATAAATAAATAAAATATCTTATAATCTTCAAATTTTACCCATACTAAAAATTATCATTTTAAAATCCCTACACGATAGAACTTATGATTATTAATTATTAAAAATTATTAATATCATATCTATAAATTTAACTTCAATATTATTGTATTATGAAATTATTATATCTTATGTTATGGACAATAAGAAATATCGAAAAGAAATATATTTTTTATTTTTTTATATAATATTACTGATTTAATTATGGTTAAATTGTGATTCAATTATGGTAGAACCATTAAACCGTGAACTAATAACTTTTATGATTCGAAGTCCGGTTCGATTTTTAAAAAATTGCTAAAACTAACCCATTTTATATAGATCCAAAATCAAAGGCTTGTTTTTCCAATTCACAATGCCAAATTGTTTTTACAAAAGAATAACTATACTAAAGACATCTTGGATGAACCACAACCCATCCAGGAATGCAGCATGTGGTGATGAACAAGTACAATCTGGCTCATAAATTCCTTTAATTGAATTCGATTTTTGGTTTGATTTTGTTTGCTTGGATTACTTCCTGCTAACTATCATCTATCTTAGGACTCAAGATATGATTTTTTTAGTGGGTTAACAATAAAATGTGAGAGAGATCCACAAACATCATCCCTGTGCTATTAACCTAATAAGTTGCAATAAATTATTCATCCTTAGAGCCTCTTACTTGATAAGCATCCCCTTCGTTCCAAATAGGCTTCCAACTCCTACATAAATCACATGTTCCTCCAATTTATAGTGTATGGATGGGCAGCACGGATGTTAAGGTTTTTTCTGCATTTTAGACCTTCTATCCTCTATTCTCTTCATGATCATAATTTTGATTAACTTGAGCACTGTGATGAGTGGCTAGATTTTTGCATCAAGGATGTGGGAATTGAATGATCCACAAAGGTTGTTACATTGCATGTGACACTTCAAATCAGTGGAAAAGAATCCCTCACCCACAGTTTTGGTTCAGGGCCATTTGTTACCCAATTGTAGGCTTCTTGATCATACTCTTTTAACTCCTCCATTGCAAGCTTATATAACTACTTATTACTAAATCTTGCAATTTTCCAGAGTTTATCTTTCAAAACCTTTCCTCTATGAGTTTTCTTGAAATTGTAATGAATGTAATGAACATAAAACCCATGATCAACATTTGGTAGTAAGTGTCCAAATGCCATATCTTGTCCTTGTGTAATGGCAAAAAAATGAAATTAAGACAGAATCAAAATAAAATGAAAATTTATCTAAGATAATGGCATATGAAAAGGAAAGTATTCTAAATCTCTCTCTACTTTTTGTCTATTAGAGGTAAAAGTCCATGCATGACCCCGTTTGAGATTTCCAAGTCATCAGCTAGTCATTGCAAGAACCATCTCCACTCTTCAATAGCCTCTTTCTCAATAATTGCATAAGCTATTGGCCACCAATCATTATTAGAATCAACTCCAAAGGTAGTCAAAAGTTGGCCTAGAAAAGAGTTCTTGATAATTCTTCTACATGTTGCTTTGAACCCCTGGGAATAAGACAACAGATTCTTTCCTTCTCCTCTCCTGAAGTTTTCATGTTCACTCTCAATTGTAGTGTTATTAAGTGTATTCTTTAACTCTATTGCATAATCCCGCACTTGTTGATGTTGTTTTTCAAAAGACCCTTAAATCGTTTGCAGTGCAATTCTCCTCACATAGTTGTTTGTTGCTTTTGTCATTTCACTCTTCCAATCTTCATTAGCAGCTTATCTAATGATAATAGCTAGCATCAAGTTTCACACCTTATTCTCTCAACATACTTCTTGGCTACTTATTTTGCTGTAATCAATGGGTTCTCCAAGTATGATTACAATTGCTACTATAACATAGGCATAAAGAATTTTCAACCAAATCATTTATCCTTAAAGTTGGTTCAACATATGCAAATACAAAAAATTTACAACCGTCACTCATACACCTAGCCCTAACTTTTTTAGGTCCACTAGGCTTGAATTTTACAGCTATTCCTTCTTTTATAACATGATTGGTAATTGCTTCCTCGAATTGATTTTTGTTGGCAAACCTCATTCCAATGTCAAAATGAGGATCTTCCAAGTCTCTCTCAATTTCTTTTCCCTTTCCTTTGTTATGTCTATTAGGTCCATGCAAACTTTCTCCATCTTTTGGTTCAAAATTCTTGTCAAATAGTCATCATCTCTGTAGAAATCATTAGCATTAGTGAATTACTCTAGGTTATAATATTCATCACTGGAATCATTTAATTCAAAACTTTCTCCTTCTAATATTCCTCCTTCATTTATTGGCACTTCTATTGTTAACTCTTCAATTGTTGGCACTGTGGTTGCCTCTGCTTGTTGGGTCAAATCACCATATGATATTCTTCCTTTATTTATTAGTACTTCTGTTCTTAACTTTACAACTCTTGGCACAGTATGTGTCTTTTCCTATTAGGTTAAATCACCTTCTGATATTCATTCTTCAACTATTGATACTTCTTTTTTGAACTCTTCAACTGTTGGGAATTTGGATGTCTCTGCTTGTCGGGTTAAATCACCTTCTCCCCATTGCTCTGAACCAATTTGGAATGGATGTTGATCTTCTGCCACATTTTGGTTACCATGTGGTGACAAAGTGTGATGAGGATCCTTTTGATGTCGTTCATGGTTATCATTTGCTAGACTCCCATCACCCCCACTATTTTCAAGGTTGTTTTCCAATGTCAACTATTCTTTTCTCTTTCTTGCTGACTTTTGGGAGTTTTTTTTCCTTTTTTTGAGACTTTTTGAGGCTCTTTTCCTATATTTTCTAACACAACTGTACTTGGTGGTTGAGGATGATTACATAAATTCTCATCCAAAATATGCAGACAAATTTTCCTAATATTTTTTGTGTTAGCAAAGAGTTCAATTAATCTCATATTAGGTACACAAGAACACATCTCCATGATATCTACATCACATGTGAACTCTACTAAATCAGTCTTCATATCTCTCGTTGATTTGAGGTAATAATATAACATTGTTACCTTTTTTTCTTTATGCCCCAGTTGAAAAAGCAAATCCCCTACATCATTCATTGAGAACCTCTCCTTATTGCACAAATCTACATAGTAAATTCCCCCCTCCCCCTCATAGTTTACATATTCCCTATATTTAGACAACCACCATGATGCATTTTAATTGTGCAATAATCATCATCAAACCTAAAAAAAAAAGTACATAAAACAATTTTATGACAATCTCAAATGGTTAGCACAAAAACAAATGTAGACTTTCAAGACATGGTTAAGGACAAAGAATCACAATAATGGTAACTCCAACAACTAGAAATACAAGCATTGTGACCGCCAAAAAGTCACACTTTTAAGAGAAAAAGAAAGAAAAAAATTGTTCCTACTATTTCGAAAAGGATTAACTAGTTTCACAAAAGGTAGTTCCATTAAGCTTTTAAGCTTTTGTGAGTAGAGAAAACTACTAAAAAGTGGTCCCGATACTATCAAATAACTACAAATAGAAAGAAAAAGAGTGTTCCCATGCAAAGCAAAATCCGAATCCACCCACGACCCCAATGTATTATCATGTGTGCAACGAAGAATAGATTGCATAAAAGTGCAATCTTTTTTCCCATATATTCAACTTTTTGAAATAAATATATCGTAAACCAAGCATAAATCGATGTGATTGCCTTTCTCTTTCACACGCCACTCAACCATTGCTTAAAAAAGAGTGAGCTCAAAGAAAACAGTAGCCTTGACAATGATCAGCAACAATTTGAAGGTGATTTGAAGTTAGGTTGGTGATTGAGAAGAGATTTCATCTCAGATGGAAGCCAAGAAATAAAATGAAAAACCAAAAAGTCTTAGATGAGTGTTTCTTATTTTTGGCTTGGGATGAAAATACCCCTATAAAAATTCATGTGTGTTTATCCTGTTAGTTGATAACCATTGGGATGGACGAAGGGATATCGACTAGATGTTATAGGAATTCAAGTGTACAGTAGGTTAATTTTAAAGTTTGAGGGTAAAAGCTAAATTTTGACACAATTCAAGGTTATCTTGAAGTTTTTTTCCCCAATTCGATATTTCAACCTAGATTGTATTTGCTGCTATGTTGGCACAACCAATTTTAGATTTATAAAAATAAAAACTAAAGCAAAATTTATTTGATTTGATGTTTTGATGTCCTTTTTAAACGAAATATTAGATAATTGATGTTTTCATCCTCTGAAATATGTGCGCTCCGAAATTTTGATCATTTAATTTTTTTTTTCAACTTTTTAGGTAGAAGTTGATTTCATGTTTGTTTTTTTCATTGGACGCTTAAATAATACCTGTTCTTAAAAATTATAAGTGTTATATTATGAAATATTTATTTAAAATAAACATTAGAAGAACCAAAGAAATTATTAAAATTTTATATTATAAAAATATGTAATTACAAATTTTTCGTCTTAAATGCCCTTTAAAATCACAATTCCTTTAAAAAATATCGACATTAAACATTTATGGACCTTAACTTCTATTTATTAACATATATTGTGATTAAGAGATATTAGCCTTAGATTTTAATTTTATTAGTCAATTGTAATAATAAATAATAACAATAAAAAATGGTTATAACATTTATTTCAATGAATGTAGACATTAAATATCTAATATTAACTTTTTATATTCTACTTATTTAATTACCTTAACCGTCATGATATTCTCATTTGATAACAACAATTTTAAGTTTATATTACATTCTTGATAACACAAAGAAAATTTATTATATGTAAAGAGTAACTCATTATCTATACTACACTATATATAACAATAACTCTGTATATTTTATAATGAATGCTCCCATAGAGTATTGATTTAAAGAATTATACAACACTTACATTGTGGCTTAAGGATTGACCACTACTAGGCCGTATGGTTGAAAGGAATCGTCGGAGTTTGTTCATTACGACAAGCGGGGATTTGCAGAGTGAATTTCAACATTACATTTGATACGAAGAGCAGCCATATGCCTTGCAGGTGACGATGGCTAGAGCTTGAAAACCCACTCACATTTCAATCTCAATTTGTTAGTAGCACGCAACTTGGAATGATTATAAGTTAGATTTGGGTTTTAATGGAGTTGAATTGAATGAGTTTAAGTCTTGTTTGAATTTTAAGAGGATTTTCTTTGCCTTTTTCATTTTTTTTTTTCTTTCTTTTTCTTTGTCAGGGTTATTGGATATTGATGCGAATGGAAAAATTAGGGGGAAATGAAATCGTGGATCCGTTGTGGTATCCTAATCGCTATAAAATCATTTTTTTAAAATTTTAATATGGTTGGGAGTCGTTAGATTTAGGCTGGGAGAACATGGATTGACGATTATGCCCTTTTAATAATTACTACTATTTTTAAACTTCCCCCATTAATACAATTTAGAATTATTAGAATAATAGTTAATAAAAAAAATTACTTTATTTATAATAAAAATGGGGACTCCTTGACATGATGACATGTAACACATCAAGTTGTTCCTATTATGTATAGTATAGATAGATTAATAAGTAGTTGGAGAGTTTTAAGGTGGAGAGAAAAGAAAAGAAAGTTTAAGTTAAGAAATGAGAGAAAAGAAGAAAAACTGTGTGGGAGTTTCAAAAGAGTTAAGAAGAGAAATATAGAGTCTATTTGGTTTTGTTTTTTGATTTTTTTTTTTTTTTTTTGGTTCTAGAGAATTGTTTTGTAAAACATTTCCATAGAACTGTTTAAATAAAAGAACAAAAAAAAAAAATCCATTTGTCAATTTTTTTTTATAACAAAATTTGAGATCATTTAGTAAATTTTAAATTGTCCTTGATTTGTTTAGAAAAATTGTTTCGATATATAATTCCCAACAAAATTTTATATAAACACTTAACAAAGAGATTAACCAAAAAAAGGTAGAAAATTTATTAGTTTATGAATTGAATTAATTTTGTGCATAATATAATGAACCCAGTAAAAATAAATGACATAATATTTCATGTTACAAAATTTACAAGAGAAAATATAAATTATGAAATACAAAAGAAAGTAATTTATTTTTAGAAAAAATTTATTCTTTTAAGAAAATCATAATAATAAAAAAATAATTTTTAAAAACTATCCTAAAACGAAAATATATATTAATTTTTTAAATAAAATAAAAGATAATTTTTAAAAAATCATAGTAATAAAAATTTAAAAAATATTTTTAGTAGGGTGCAATGGATGACCTCTAATAGCTTAAGCATTTTTATACTAGGAGATTAATTTTTTTTGAAAAGAAAAAAAAACAGCATACATACACAATAGAAAATATTTAAAAGCTATTCTCTAAAAGTTATTCTGTAAATTTTTTTTTCAAAACACATGTTCCAAATAAGTTTTTTTTTTCTTTAAATTTTTCAGAACAAAAAAAAGGTTTTGAAAATAGTAACCAAACTGACTCTTTTTTTTGTTTTGTTTTTTTTGTAGTTTGGAGGGGAAAAAAAAAGGGGAAAGAATGGATTGGTTTTTAAATTGTTTTTATAATAATAATCCTAGATGTATAAAGAGAAAAATATAGATTTTATTTTATTGTTGGAAAATTGTAAATAGAAATTTAAGTTGATGCATTTCCCAAATCTTGTCTCTCTAGACCCTTCTTCTCCTCACCTTAAAAAAAGGGGGGGGCTTTTAGCTTATTTAATCTTCATGTTTAGGTCAAACTATAGTTTGATCGCAAATGTTTGTTTTAGCCATTATGGTCATTTATCATATTATTATCAATCGTTTTGATCCAAACTATTATTCTCCAACTAGTCACCGTGTAGAACTAGTCACATGAACAATTTTAAAGGGAAAAATGTCAATTGTTGTTTTCAAGTTTAGGTCAGTTTGAATTGTGATTGAATTTAGATTTGGGTATTTTTGGTTAATTTAGTTTGCCAATTAATCACAAGATACTCAAAATTTTCTTTTCTTTTCTTTTCTCTTCTTTTTTAATATTGGAGGTTAGATTCTAGGTAAGAAAGTTAAAATTGACATTTTTACTTTCTGTGACCAATTCTATGCTATGACTTGTCGAAGAAAGATAGTTTAGACCAAAATGATTGAAAATAATATGATAAGGGACTATAATGACCGCAAAGGGGAAAAAAAAAACATTTGGATCAAACTATAATTTGGCCTAACCATGAGGCATCAAATAGGCCTAAAGCCCAACCAAAAAAAACCCCTCCGATACAAGCTAAACATTCCAACTTTGTTTTCTCAATTATCAATTGTCTTCTCTTCTCTCCCAAGCTACATGTAAATGCAACTTTTCCTTTTATTTTTCTCTTCTTGTTGAGGCATGTCTTCCACTTTTTGTTTTCTCTATGTAATAATCCCTTCTTTTCATGACAAAATGGGTGAAGAAGAGGGCACTCTTTCTCCTCGCCCATAGTCATGGAGTTGAGGATGGGAACTTCTCTTGTATTTGAAGTGGTAAAGGCAACAAAAAAACAAAAAACAAAAAACAAAAAAAACCAAAAAATAGAAAAGTTCTTATTTGCAATGTCTTAGTTGCTATGATCTCTTCCTACCCTGAAAAGGAAATCCAATCCACATTTATCGGAGGAAAAAAAATTTTAAATTTTGGTAAAAGCAATGTCATACTATATACATATAAAACTCCACATGTATCTTTGTCGTGTCATAATAATTCTAAAATAATTTTAAATTATTATTAGATCTAAAATGTTATTATGAAATGATCTAAAATATACGTCTATATTTTAAAATAAAACTATTTTAATTTTAATTTTTATTTCAATAAACAGGTAAGATTTGTTAAAGACGGATTTTCTTTGAAAACACCATCATCATCATCACTAGTTAAGAAAAGATTTTCTAGTAATATCATATACAAATATTTAATTTTGGGCCCAATAAATATTTAAATATTGAAAATTGGTGAATGATCATTTATTGGTTAAAGTACTTCATAGAAAAGAGAAAGGACTCCTTGGAAATGGAAAGACCCTGATTTACCCTATTGATGTCATTGATGACATTATCATTACTTAGAGGCCAAGTTTTCACCCCGATAAATATGGGGCTCTTGTGACCATTTGTATACATATATAAAAAGAGAATAAATTGTAGAAGTTCTCTTCTATTATGGTTGCTCCTATCTTTATATTTCTTCAAGTTTTTATATTTATATTTCCTCCATCAAATTTATAACACATTATCAGCACAAGACTTTAACCAACTGAGAGGTTCCTTTTATTCAAAATTTTACTGTATGAAACTTTCAACTTAGATTCCCCCATTCAATATTTAGGGCAATCTTTATATATTTATTGATTCATATATCCAGTTTTTTACATAACTCTCTTTTCACTCATTTTATGTTATGGCTTTTAATTATGTGGCGTTAATTATATATAGTTAATATATACTTGTTTTATACTATTAGATATCCATATGATTTACTAATTTATTATTATTTTTTCATCATTCCAAATCTTGGAAAGTTCAAATTTATGGTCCTGAATATTTCGGGCAAAACTTTTTATCATGGTGGTTAGATGTTGAAATACGCCTAGTTTCAATGGGTCTAAAGGACACCATTAAAGAGAGAAATAATGACGCTAATAAAGAAAGGGCGAAAGCTATAATTTTTATTTGCCAACAACCCCATGAAAGTTTAAATTTGAATATCTTATTACCAAAGACCTTAAAAATCTTTGAATAGCCTTAAAGGGTAATATGACCACCAACAAAATATAGTTCTGCCAAAAGAATTGCTATGATTGGATGCACTTAACAAGATTTTAATAGGTGAACACAATTCTGTCACTTTTGCATCGATATTCAAATTGAAATTATATAGGGAAAATTTACTAATATTGATATATTCAAAAAGACATTCTCCAATTTTCATGCTTCAATTATGCCCTTATAGTAGCCATAACGAGAAAAGAGGTTTAAGAAATATTTTGAGTTTTCTTCCCATCTTCATATGACTAAGTAAAATTATGATTTATTAATAGAAAATTATAATGTCTGACCAATTGACTCCACTTCATCCCATAGTGAACGACACTACTTTTTATAATTATTGAATTCGTATCCATGATCGAGGCAATAAATTTTCTATGTTCGTGTATATGGCAAAAGGTGCCAAAATATCGAGCCTCTACAAGTATTCTTACAAAAGAAATATAGTAATAATAAAATGCCCAAAAAGTCTAATGATGGTCAACCATCAATTCAAATGACAAAGATCATTACCAAGTGACATGGAGGGAAATTGGTTTCGTACATATCGTACACCAAAATACTTATTGACATCTATCAAGCATCTTTGAGAAATAAAAGAAAAATGGTAAAAGCATTTTATTCAAGATGCAAATGATACAATTGATATGAATGCAATAAACTTCGTGGAGAAAAATATTTGGATATACAGATATCCTTACTGATCCTAAAAGTGCCAAAAGTGAATATGATGTGATAAGTTATAATTTACAAGCACAAAAATGTTTATTAATTATTATTTTATTTAATTACTTTTCAGTATATTTATTTGGCCTAATAGGATATATAAATTAAAATTGTTAGATTATTCGTTCTTAATTAAAATAAGTTTATTCTACTATATATAATGTTTTTTTTCTTCTGAATTTTATTATAATGTTTTACCTTAAAGATATTCATATCATTGTTTTTTTTTTCCCTTGAAAATGACAGATGCAAATATAATTTCTTGTAGTACAAATACCATTGAACACTCTAAAGAAGTTCGTATTTTATACCTAGAGGAATAAAGCATATTATTAAGAATTCTTTATTTTCCCCCAAATCTCAACGAGAGTTTGTTGAGTTTTAAGGATATTATATAAAATTTAATATCATATTGAGGACGATGAAAGATAGAGATAAAAAATATAACAGAATCACACACACATATATATATATATATATATATAAAATTGGGTGAAAAAGAGGTAGTAGAAAATTACCTTATTTATCCTCTGGATCGTACTACAAATTTATTCAGGAAATTTAAGTATTGTGATTAAGAATTCAGTCGGAAGCTGAAAATTGAAGTTATTATTTGGCTATGACTGGTTGGGTCATCCCAAGTCAATTATGATGCAAAGAATTTTTTTGAAAATTTATTTAAAAAACTAAAAGAGTTTTCAATTTAGAAATGCTACTTGCTCTCAAATTGAGTTGATTATTGGACATCACCCAATAAAGATGAGTTTGAATCTCCTAAGTTTTAGAATGAATTTTGAAGGTAATATATGTGGACTTTTAGATCCATCATGTGAACTATTTTGACATTTTATGATTAGAAATCGACGCACCATCGAGATAGTCACATGTACGTTTATCTTGTAATATGGATTTTTTTTAATGATTGACTAGTATAATTATTTGATTGCGAGTATATTATCCTAATTATTCAATTAAAGGATATACTTTGATACCGGCAAATTCACATAAAAAACATTTGATGATTATTGCATTTCAAATGAGATAATAGATGAACATTTCGTTGCTTATGTTTCTTCACGAAACGATCTGGTAGAATCATTTATCAAAAATCTCCAATTGATCACAAGACCATTACATTTGAGAATAAAGCTCCCCATTTCATTTTGGGGGTATGCTATTCTAAATGCAGCAAAACTTATTGCATCAAGGCCAAATAAGTTAACATATTTACTCCCCTATATAATTGGTTTAATGTTATGAACCAAATATTTCCCATCTTTAAAGTTTCGAATGTGTTGTATATTTTATGATTGCTCCACAAGGATTGGAATTCATGTTGGATTTGAATCTCCAGTATTATATTTTGGACCAATGATTGGAGATTTATTCATGACATGGTTTGATAATTGTCACTATTAAATGAATCATTCTTTCCAACGTTATAAGGGGGATAAAATAAGCAATTGGATAATAAAAAAGATATTACGAGGAAATGAATTGTCCGTATCTCATTATTATCCTCACAGAAATGAATGAGGATAAAAGTTCAAATGATAAATTCATTAAAAAAATATGTCAAATTGGCTGCCAGATGAATTTATTGACAAAAAAAAAGTCAATAAATCTCATGTTCCAACTGCAAATGCTTCTGTTAAAGTTGATGTCAGTGAAGGGCAAATTAAAGTTGAAAGAATCAATAGCACGCTACTATCCTCACAGAAATGAAAGAGGATAAAAGTTCCAATGATAAATTCATTAAAAAAAATATGTCGAATTGGTTGCCAGATGAATTTACTGACCAAAAAAAAGTCAATAAATCTCATGTTCCAACTGCAAATGCTTCTGTTAAAGTTGATGTCCATGAAGGGCAAATTAAAGTTGAAAGAATCAATAGCACGCTACTATCCTCGCAAAAATGAACGAGGATATAAGTTCAAATGATAAATTCATTAAAAAAATATATCGAATTGGTTGCCAAATGAATTTACTGACCAGAAAAAAGTTAATAAATCTCATGTTCCAACTGCAAATGCTTTTATTAAAGTTGATGTCCATGAAGGGCAAATTAAAGTTGAAAGAATCAATAGCACGCTAAAAGTGTGGAAGACTTATCAATTCAAAAGTTAACAATCCTCTTAAAAGAAAAGATGCAAATTTCAAAGATGACCCAAATATAGGAAAATGTTTTTCCTACAGAGAGCAACAAGAAAGATTTACTTTCAAAGGAAATCCTTAACATAATTCAAGAAAGCAATAATGAGATTCAAGTACTTGAAATTAGTGGAAATGATGAGATCTCAATAAATTATATCACAAAAGGGAAATAAATGGAACCGATAGAAAATTAGTTGTCGACGATATATTTGCATAGCACACAATATTATTATTAAAAGTGAGGATCTTGAACCTACATTAATTGAAGAATGTTGGTATTAGAATGACAACAATGGAAAGACACAATTAAAGTTGAATTTGTTCTTTTTGTAAAGTTATTTTGGTGTCCATACAAAAAGTGGTGTAAACTAGTAGAGTGCAAATGAGTATTTGTGGAATAAAGGAATACGATATATGAATCACAAGATATAAGGCATGGCAAATTGTACAAAGATTTACCCAAGGACCTTGTAATGGTTATGAGGAGACTTATTCTTCTGTATTGGGTGCAATCATATTTTAATTTTAACTAGTCTAGTAATACAAGAAAAACTCAAATGCATCTAATGGATGTCGTTACAAATTATGCAACATTCATATGACAAGCCTTGAAGGGTTCAAGTTTCATGAAGGAAACTTGTCAAATTCTTGATAAATTTATTTGATAAATAGATCACTCCATGGAATAAAGCGATCTAGACACATGTGGTATAATCATTAAAGTGAATATTTATTAAGGGATGCGAAAATGATCCTATATGTCCATGTATTTCTTTATAAGAAGATTTGGATCTGAATTTACCATTGTTGATATTTATATTGAGAAATTGAAGATTATTAAAACTCTTAAGAGTTGACAAAAGTTGTGTATTATTGAAAAGAAGTATTTGAAGCGAAAGACCTTGGAAAATAAAGATGTGCTTAGGTCTTCAACTCATATATCTGAAAATGGTATCCTAAAGGTATTGAAGTGATTCTAAAT
>JAOXNR010000031.1:5113235-5150223 GCA_028571225.1 Parsonsia alboflavescens
ATACAAGACTTGATTTTAAAGAAGTTATTTATATTGTTATTTCTTGGAAATAGGTAAGGCAATATATTGTTTGCTATCTGAAAATAAAGATGTGCTTAGGTCTTCAACTCATATATCTGAAAATGGTATCCTAAAGGTATTGAAGTGATTCTAAATTTACAAATTAAATAAACACTTATTGTGAAAACGGGGTCCATTTCGATCTAAAGTTGATAACGAAGTGATTTTGATCTTGAAGAATCATTTCCCTGCCCTATTGGAACCTTTATGTGTCTTGCTAATATCATTTGACATTATATATTTTGCTAATAAATTTGTTAGCCAGATGGTTCTTCTCCGATAGGAAGACATTGGAATGATGTTTTATGATACCTTCAAGAAACATTAAATATGATATTATATAACTCAAAATTTGCAGGTTATTTATTTGATTTATACAAGACTTGATTTTAAAGAAGTTATTTATATTGTTATTTCTTGGAAATAGGTAAGGCAATATATTGTTTGCTATTTCTTAACTACCCATGTAGGATTTTAGCAATTGATCATGAAGTAGGTAAGATTGTTTTGTTATGTCAAAATATTCAAAATGGTAGGAAACTTGTTCCAACAAAAACATATGGAGATGATATTGTTCATCGCTCAAATAAATAAAAGATTGATCAAAGGTAAATTTTCCTAAAAGTTCAAATTTATCAAAGTATATTTTTGTGATAATTCATTGAAATCCCCCTTGTTCAACATTTGAATAATTTTTGAAGAAGACGAATTATATTGTCTTTGATAAATGGTTGTTACTTTGAGGGGGAGTAAAATGAAGGTTGTACTCTTTTTTTTTTTCCTTCATCAAGTTTTTATCCTATTAAATTTTTTCCGATAAAGTTTTTAATGAGGCAACGACACTTTTATAGTACTCCCTCCGTCCCTTTTTATAAGACGTTTGCAGTCATTTCGTAAAGATTAAGGAAAAAAATTTGTTCCTAAATTACCCCTCTTAACTCTCTTTAGAATCTTAAAAAATTATTACTCTAACAATTCCACTCTCTCCATTAATTCTCACCAAAAATCCATAAAACTATAAAACAGAGGCAATTACCACTATACAATACCCATATTAAGAATCTCAAAACCATGAAATAATTACCCTTCCATCTCAAACCTGACGACTAAACAGATAGAAAATCCAACAAACAGTAATATCAGGCCCTTCCCTAAAAAAAAAAAACCACCACCATATTGATACACAATATTAACAAATACAGAACAAAATGATGTTTAAAAATTCAGTAGATAATCTTACACTGTAATACTCACACAAACAAGAAAGGAATATAAAGTCCCTACTTATTGTAAAAAAAAAAAAAAGAAAACGACCAGAGAAAAGATCTTCTGTTTCTTCAAATTGCCTTAGTTGCCGGAAAATGTTTGGAAGCTGTCGGAGAAAGTCCAGCCCAAATCGCTGCCAGCCAAGCTAAGGCTGGATAGGTAGCCGCCTGCAAGGGCGGCCACTGTCCAGGCCACAGTCCATAGAGTTGGCATTCCAGATTCAGGCGACATTCCATATTCAGGCCAACAAACAGAGGAAGCACCAGGCAGGTGCTGTACAGGCCTGGTTCGCACCCACCTTAAAACCACAAAACGTCTATGACCCGACTCGTGTCTTAACTCAAAGAAAAACCCTATCCTTACCAATTCCACCATTTCCCACCCCGCCTGAGATCTGAACTAACAACATATATAAAAAACCCCTTTGCCCCTTTCATCTTCCACCATTCCTCATCCAAATTTTCAATCTTTACTTCCGCTAAAGAAATCAAAACCTTCCTTCAAATTCTCTCTCTATTACGATCCCTCGATTCCCCCTCCGTCAAAGCTAAGGTAATATCACCGTCCCAGCCATGGTTCTGATTGCAATCCTTTGAGTTGTTGCTATGGCTGCATCTTTGATTGCATTTGGTGTTGCCTGTGCCTTGGACCCTTTGACGGTGACCTTGCCGGAGATAAGCCCTGAACAACTTCTTTCAATGCCGAGAAGAATCCTTGCTTTTTTTGGAGTAGGATGATGGAAACGGTGATTTGCAGAGAGAAATAGCTTCATATCTTTGAGAAGCCGAAGAGATTTCTGGATGAGAGAGGATTGAAAGGTTCTGAAAAGAGGCGTAGAATGGGAAGGAAAACGAGAAAAGAATGAAGGAAGAGAAAATAGGGTTGAGGGGTAAATTTGGAAATTTGTGGTAAAATCTCTCTCAAATTCGGTAAAACGTCTTATAAAAAGGGACAAGCAAATCATCCTTTAACGTCTTATAAAAAGGGACAGAGGGAGTATCAATCATTTGGACATTCATAATGGTTGGAAATGGGTGAATGACATTTTATTGGTCAAGGTACCTTATAGAAAAGAGAAAGAGCTCCTTGGAAATGGAAAGACTCCTCATATACCCCATTGATGTCATTGATGATATCATCATTACTTAAAGGGTAAGTTTTCACCCCAATAAAAATGAGGCTCTCGTGACCTTTTGTATAATACATGAAAAGTAAATAAAATATAGAAAGTTCTTTTCTATTTTGGTTTCTCTTCTTTATATTTCTCCAAGTTCATGTATTTATATTTCCTTCATCAAATTTATACTTCCTCTATTGCTTTTTACCAGTAGTTTGATAATCAATTTTATTTCAAAATAGAAGTCATTTTACACTTTTCAAGAATCAATTTTATTTTCCAACAAGCATTTAATGAAAAATTTTCAATCACGTCCTTTTAACCTTATTAAATATTAAAATTGAATTTATATGAACATTATTTATTATAAAAGGTATTTTAATTAAAAAAATATAAAATAACGAAACAATTATCCTCGTGATCGGTGTTTTAATAAGAAATGGAGGAGCAACATTAAAAACTCTGTGGAGGTCGGGATTTGGGAAACGCCTTAAAGATTTTAATGGGCCATATTCAGCTCAACCTTATAATGGTCCATTTCCACTCTGAAGGGCTATTGGATTTGATGTCAGTGGCTGATAATTTCAGCCAACATTAATCACTTACCTAAGTGCAGCCCACCAATATTTTCTGTTGATTCTCTTGCGGTACCCAATACTTCATTCACGTTATGTTCGATTTTATTTACTTTTTCTTTATTATTATTATTACATTTTTTTTTTTTTTTTGGGTGGTGGGGAATCTGATGAGTTCTTTGCCTTCTCCAGTTTGGTACATTGCATGGAGAGGATGGTGGATCTAATGATTATAGCAATTTATTATGTAATCCTTGATTGATGCCTATAAATTGGATTCCGTAGGTCTATTCAAGTATTGAGAAAACTCTAAAGTGGCAGTTCGGGTCGATCTCAAAATGACTGAAGTCTTGGGAGTTAGTCGTTGTGACTTCTAAGGAGAAACAACTCGTAATAATAATGAAATAAAATTCGCACTCAACATTAGCCACAGATAACTTTTTTTCCCCCCTTTTAACTAGTAATATCTGGATCAATTTACACATATCTTGACTGTTTTATTAGGACCTGCAACTCACTAAAATTAGAATATGTAAGAAGATTTTAAGTCACGATAATTTGATTGTTATTATTTTGTCAATATTATGAAATAGTTAGGAAGAAGAGAAAAAAAAACGTCAAACGGCCTTAATTAGAGATCGAAATATTTTATACCAGATTGGTGCCTAAAAATTTACTTACACTATAATTGAACTTAAAACTAGACGCCCATCACGTTATAAGATTCGAGCCGGTTTGTTTTGGTTTAAAAAAAGTACTTATTTTGTTTCAATAAGTACTTAAAATAAAAGAAAATCTTGTTTTAAAAATGAGAGAGAAAATAAAAAGAAGAAGAAAATTCAGGAAAGTTAATATGAAAGTCGAAGAGTTAAAAGTGTGTTTTTTACAAACAACTTCTTGTAGCTTAAAAAAAAAAAAGTCAAATTTTGATTTATTTCTCAACTTGTGCTTTTTTCCAAAAATCTACAAAAAAAAAAAAAAAAGTTCTTTGAATTTAAGTGTGCTTTGAAACAAAATAAGTTATTTTTTTTAAGCCAAAAGAAACAGGCTCGTAATCCCTCTAGAAGTTCATTTGAGCTCACTCTTAATAAACAAAACTATAAATAGCTTATTATTACCGTTATAGGTCTCCCATCCGTCACGGGACAAAGTGTGTACATTATCGTCCCCTTATTTAATTTTTGTAAAAAGGATTGTTGGACACAAATTAATTGACAAAAACAAAAGAAATAAGCAATCTAAGCCATTCTAAAATAAGAACCACTTGCAATAGAATGCAATCCAAACAGGGATGGATTAGAAATGTTTAGAGTAAAGCATCATAAAGACACACTTATAGCGAGAACTCATACCTTAGAAGAATGGACCACATTGGCAATTATTATAAGCTGGATTAGTGTTACTTTATGGGTACTTAGAAAAGAAAAAAAAACTCAGCATAAACGGGATCATTATGAACCACATTAATATTTATTTAAATAAGAATTAAAGATTAAAAATGGTGGACTGAATTAGGCTTCTGGAAATCATTTGGCCAAGATGAGTTGCGCATTATTAAGAATAATCATCATATCTTTAGCGTAAGTCCATCTCTTTTGGAGGATTAACATTTTAAAAGATATGGAACCACTCAATATAGATTAATAATATATCTCTCATGATCTGTATATATGCTGATGCAATATATTCCGTCACTCGTGATTCTAGACGGGCGCTTTTTTTTTTTTTTTTTTCTCTTTCTCGAAATTGAAAATTATTTTGATGATTTGAGCCATTTTATTTTTCACAAAGTAATATACCTTCAATTGGGTTTGAAAGTTTCCAAACCCTACTTTGATCAGGATTCAAATTTTTATATGTAGTAGAGGTCTACATCAATTAGAATTACTATTCTAATTGGTGTCACTATCCTATAAAAGGTGTTTGTGCTAAGATTGTTAGTATTGTGCATCTATGGATACCTACCCATGTGTAGTTTGCAATTCCCTCTTCTGAAGGATGGAGGTCATTCAATTATTTGAGGATGATGTGTTTGGTGTATGTAATTTCCCAAATCCCAATAATGATATTAGAGTAATGTTAAGGTTAAAAGTTTGAAACACGACCAAATTGATGTTCGTGGGATGGGCCCCCAAACACCTATTCATTTAAAATTGAATGTATATATCTTGATTATATAAAGAATATTGAGAAATATTTTATTTTATTTAAAATACTAAACTATTCTTATAATTTTTAATATAATTCGAATGATAATTTTATTTTTAAGAAAAATATATTGTTTATTTTTACAAAAATGAACACTCGGTTATGCATATCTAAAATAAAAATAAGGCTATTTAGTTCCAAATATAGTTGTACACACTATGTGTACCTGTTCTAAGTATCCTATCCTTATATACTTAGTTATTTCTTAGTTCAAGGATGAATTGTTCGAGGAATGATTTGTAATTTTTCCTCAAATGCAAGTTCAGTTTTCAATATTGTGGTTTTTTTTCTCCCCCTTATTATTATTGTGTGATTTTCAACTGCCTTATTATTAATAATTAATATCAGATTGTGGATCCCAACAATATAAAATTTGTAAAACAATATTGGTAGCTTGTGAGTTTTAGGACTATCGTCATAGTGCTGACCATGGATTTCCTTCCTTATTCCTTTTATTCTTCTAAATGCAGTAAAACGCAAAAAGGGACCTTTCCAAGATGGGCACCCACGCTCCGACCAACGCTACTCCAGATCAAAAATTCCTTCAGTTCCTTAGCTTTCACTTCTTGGTTTGTTTCTGCTACCGATTAGAAGGGGGGCAAATGGCAGTCAGGCAGCGTGGAGACACGCCAGGTCAGGCCAGATTTTTATTTTAACGGGCTAGACCTGTTGGGTTGTAGTGTGGCCTGTTTAAAATTTTGACTTAACCTGAAGCCTGTAAATAAAACTTGCATTTTTCTTTTTTCTTTTTTTAAAAAATCAATTTATGAATCCTATATATTATAACATAAATTATGAGAGTATTTGATCCTTATAATTAATAAACAAAATAAAAAATTAGAGAACTAATATAAATTATAATAACTTAATATAATTTATTTAAAATATTATATAATTTAATTTATTACATCATATATAATAATAAGGACAAAAATTTTAAATTATGATTCTCAAGAATTCAGATCAAATATATTTGTAGATATTAACGACCATAAATAAATAATTAAAAATTAAAAGTATTTTTTTTTTAATTATTTGAACACTTTCAAAATTTGAAAATAAAAGCAATACATTATTTCAACGATTTAAAATTTATAGTTTTTGTTTCTTATTTAAACCATACAAATATAAATACTTAATTATATAAAATATATATGCTACGTAATTATAATCAATTAACAAATATTATCCCAATGCATATGTTATATGTTCAAATCTTAAATTATATATCAATTTATTTATAGATTTTATTTTTAAAGGATAAGGAAAATTGACACGGGTTGGCAAGCTGAACATAAAGTTTAAGTTTGACTTTTGACACTAGAGAGATCTAAAAGGAAAACGCTAATCTCATCCTGTGCTTGATCAAATCAAGCCAAATGCAAGCTAAGCCACTTGTCCCTGGTAGGCAGCCTGACCTATTTCTAACCCCTAATGAAGATCCAAGTTTCTTTAATGGCCTCCTCGGATGGCCTTGAAATAGGGGAATCTAAAAAATCCCAACTGTTGAAAGTACCAGGTGGTAAAGATAAGATCTCCATCAGAAATATCAATATTGATATTGAAGGACAACCCATGAAGGAGGATGACTACTCTAGGAGGGCTCAGTGGCTCTGAGTTATCGTGTTGGGAGCAAATGACGGTTTACTCTCCACGTTGTCACTGATGATAGGTGTCAGAGCTGTACAGAAAGACGGTAAGACCGTGGTTATTACCGGTGTTGCCAGGCTAGTGGCAGGTGCTTGTAGTATTCGGTTGGGGGAATTTGTCTCTGTTTATTCGTAGTCCGATACAGAATTGGCTCAACTGAAGAGACAGCCGCAGGGAAATGAGATTACTGAAATTGAATTTCAGTCTAAGACGAAGGCTTTGTTGAGCCCATTTCAGGCAATTCTGGCATCTGCTTTCTCTTTTTTGTCTTTGGGGCTCTGGTGCCTTGGTTGGCTGCGACTTTGCTACCATCTAGCTGGTTATGGTGGTGGCCGCTGTGAGCATTGCACTTATTCGGAGGTCTCGGTGTCCATCTGGGAAAGGCCGATTTGGTGAAATCTTGGGGAGGGTGTTGGTCGGAGGGTGGCTGGCCATTTGGTAAAGGCCTCGTTTTCCATCTTTACGTTACTTTTCGCTGTTGAGGAATGAGCGAAGAAAGGACTGCATTGGCCCGTGAATGTGGGGGTGGGTTTTTGAGAGGGAAAAGAATATGGATTGATAATTTTATCCTAAAAAATTTGACATGTGTCTGATTCAAGATTTTTTTGAATGGAAAAGTGACAAAATATATTTAAATGATTTTTCGTAAAAATTATAAGTATCTAATTGACAAAAGAAAAAAAAATGAAATATTAATTTGGATTTTGAATTATATAATTAATACTACATAGAAGATTCTCCCTTTATAGAACTTTCATTTTAATCTTTTATTATGAAAGTATAAAATTTAAATTAGATGAAGTCAAAAGAATTCTAAAAACAATTCTTTTTCTCTCTCATAGTTTTACGATATATTTTTTTTAACACCGTCTTTGATGGAGGGAGTTTGGCAGACCCCTATAAATTTATTCAAAAAATAAATAAATATAATTTAAGAGGAATATAATGAATCTTACTTCAGAGATTGGTAGAAACAAATCCACTTTTACATACATGTAGTAGACCTGAACTATTTGATATGAAAGATCACAAGACGAGCAAAATAGGATGGCCAATTCTATCCAATCTATGAATGCCTTTCCCAAAATAAAGAATGGTAGATAAAAGATCAAAAATCCCCAAACCATCGGTATCCAATGCATAATTAGCTAGAAAATCAGCAAGTCGATTCCCTTCATGAAAAATATGCATCATATGAAAATTACCTTGACTCATGAGGGCCTTAATATGTTCCAATAAAAAATGATTTCTCCATTACAAAGACTTCCCCTTATTTACCATGTCGATCAAGACCTGGGAGTCACTCTGGATCACAACATCAGTATAGTTCCTTTCTAAACAACATTAGTTTTATGATTTAATTTGTCAAATGAATTCATTTAGATTATATCACACAGCCATGAGAAATATGGTGATCATTTATGTACTAATTAATGCCATGTAATCATTATTTAAGACACATTTGTATTTGATAGCCTTGGACAATATGATCTACAAAACTAGTAATATTTAGTCACAAGAAATTATGTAAAAAGGTTGTTGAAAAACATTTGTCCCATAAAACATCATTTCATTAAGGACCATTAGACAATAAGAAGAGGTCCTATTTTCTAGTCTTATATAATATAACTATAGGAAGGAATCTAATGGAACTTTACAACATGAACAAGCCTTTTAGGCACCAAAAAGGGGCAAAAGATGGGAAAAAAAGAAGTAAAAACATGAGCCCACCTCTCCAAATTATCTCTTTCCTCTACTTCTCCACTTCCTCGAAACCAACTTCTGCCAATCCTACATGTCTCTGCTTCTATAATATAAATGAAAACATCACAAGATTCCGCTGTGAATCAAGAATTGCAACTTGAACCTAACCTTTAGATTTTCTTTTGTAATTGGCTCCCTATTCTTTTAGAGGCTAGCTCTCCATCAACATGGCGGGGATTTTTTTTTTTTTTTGAAGAATGGTAGATTTACAACAGAAATATTGTGAAAAAATGATCTTATATAATTAAAATTTGAATTAGGAAATAATTAAATAGTTTAGATATACTTAACTAAAAATATTTTTGATATTCGCAGATTACTTCTTTCATTCTTTGTATAATTTCTTTGTAGTGTTATTGCATTAAATGCATCCTAGCCTTAATTAATCTTGACACGTTGAGACGTACCTATTTATCGGTCTGTTAACTAGTTTTCACATTGTTGGGGGACCTCTCAGGCAAATAAAGAAACATTGTGCAGTAGTGGAGCTTTCCTCGGTAGTACATAGCATAGGCAATTAGCATATGAAATCTGTTACTGACAATTTGTAAGGCTTTTCTGATCATAGTATTTCATTTCCATGTTTGCTGTTTCACATCCTTCATATGGGGGGTATGGCAAATGGGGAACTTCAGCGAGTTTTGAGGATTCAGCTTTAATTTTGGATATATAAGCAAAAATGCTTTAGAATGAATTTAATATTTAAGTTAATTGTATATCTTTTTTTAAAAAAAATAAAAATAAAATTTGATCAATAACTCTTAGGATTTAATTTAAAAATATATATATATTTTTTAATTTTTTGTTTAATAGAATGAATGGCTGTTAGAGATTTAATCATGCATTCTATTACTACACTATTAAGTAAACACGTTTTAGGTTATATATATTCTTGGGCAGTTCTCCATGAAGTAAAAATGGAATCCAAATAATATTGGTTTCATTTGAATGTGACTGGGTGCATTTGGCCAACAGCTTAGCTTTCAAAAAATGAGTAGTAGTTTAAAAGTTGAGTAAAATTTCAATTTTAAAATATAAAGAATGTATTTGGACAGATTCAACGTTGAGGAGTTTTAGGATTTGAGGGTTAAATTCTCCTATTATTATTATTCAAGTTTTTAATGATTCAAAAATAGGGGGGAAGGGTTTTCGGATTTGAGGGTTAAATTTTCAAAATTTGTTTAAAAATTGAGTTTAAATTGATCATCCAAATGACTTTTAAGTCTATTTTCAGTATTTAAAAGCTGTAAACCCCCCGCCCAAATACATCCAATGTCTTTTCTACATATGTTGAATTGTTGAATTTTTTTAAAAAAAACATTAATTAAGTAATTGATCAAGTGAAACTCAATTTTTAAAATTGACCGGAATCAAATGGGATATTTAATTAATGATAGGATACTTTTTTTTCTCCTCTAATAATTTCATGGTTGGAAGTGGAAGGACTTTACATCAAACCAACAAGGGAAAAGAACAAAGTAGGATAAATAATCTCTTCTGATGGTGATTGACTGAGTTAAACGGATATTTAACCTAAAGTTTTTATTACTTTTATTATTTAATTAAAGTTAATACCGTAATTTTTGTTTCAATCAATCCTTGAAAACAATTAATTTGGTAGTACTCTCTGATTCACGTAAGCTGTTATGTCATCTGAAATGATGCCTGCATGTGCCTCCCAAAATTCAAAAAGTTATATATATAGTAATTTAATTATTTATGTTATATTCTGAGCATATATAAATATATACATTTGATGAATTAAAATTTGCCTCCTTTTAACAAGTAATGAATTATTGGGCTGTCTTTGGCTCGATCGAGAGAACAGTACAACTCAATTAGTAAGTTTTACTGATCTTGACATGCATTACCTAAAAATGCTCGCAATATTAAATTCCTCTATTGAATTGATCCTTAAAGTAGTTTGTAAATTGTAGGCTTTTTTATATATGATCTAGAAAAACTAATAGTATTCGATTTATTCATGTAGTCAAATATTTTTATTTATAATTAAGATATCATGATCATGAATAAAATAAGTAATATATTAATGTCATAAAAATTAGATTACATGAATTCATGGCTATATATACAAATGCTTTTATTTCGGTTCACCTAATCGAATCCAAATTTAAATTTGATCCAACTAAAACTTTTAAGTATGAGTCAGACTTGTTTAACTTTTTAAAACCTTATGTGTGTATAAAGATTGAACTTTCGTCAAGAATTATTTATGATCTTAACATCTTAAAGAATTAGAAGCATAAATAAATATATATATATATATATGTATAATCATATGTGCATCAATAATAATAAAAAAAAAAATCTAAATATCATTATCAATTTAAAATATTTATTTTAAGGTAACGTGGACCGGTACTCTCAAATCTACAATCACATTTTGGCCCTTTCTTCCTTCTCGCAACCGGAGTCGGAAAACAAATGTCAAAGAAACATAGAAGATAAATATTCTAGTCAGTCATACATAAGAGGACATTGCTTTGAAAAGGATTGTTCTCACTTCTCAAGCTTTTGATTTGAAACCAGTTGGGAGGGGACCAGACGTCGTCACTTCTCCCAGACATCTCCCCCGCACCGGAATTCCTATTTTTCTTGCAAATTTTAAAAGGTGATGTGAACGTCAACTTCGTGGAAGGGCCGAACCAAAAGTTGAGAAGTCTCATCCTAAAGCAACATGTGGTTGCTGGGTTTGGGGGTGGGGGCCATTCCATTGGACTCATGAATTGCATATTTCTGCTTTCATTATGACAAATGCTCATCACTTTAATTTTTAAAACTCAAAATTTGGTACCCATTTTCCTAAACTTTCGGCTTCCAACGAATGATTCCCTGCTACGAGGTCTAATCGTTACTAGTACGAGATGACATTTACCTTACCATACCATTATAACATACATAACTTGTCGGGTAATAAATTTAAGTGCTTGGGTTAATGAATGAATATCGATGGAAAACATCACATGTATGATGTATACTAAATGAAACTTATTTTTAAAGGGGTCCATAGATAGTAATTGTTAGGTGGCTGTCACAATTTATACAAATTTTTTATATCAATCCCATTTATACTTTAATTTTACTATTCATATCAAATCAAATAAATATGAAGGATTATTATTTATGAATCCCATGTAATAGATACATTAATCTTTTGGACTAGTGTATTGATATCATGTCTCCATCCGAGTTCATATCAAAATTTCTCAAATATAACATGGAAATTGGGTTTGTATAAGAAAGGGGTTATCTAAATAAAATAAAGCGAACAAAAAAGGGTTTGTAGGAATTGGGTAGCTAGAAGAGCATAGGTGTATAGATAGGGCTTTGACATGAATCTTAACTGGCAAGGGCTCACAAGTTGAGGGTATGATTGGATGATGAAACAAGGCTCGTGGGTATGCAAAACTTTTCCTTTTCTCCCTATCTTTATTTAATTTGTTTAGGGGAAAAAAAAATTGAAAGAAAAGAAAAGTAAAGGCCAAGAAGGGAGGTCACTATTTTAGGGTACCCCATCTTTAAAGAACCAAAAAGAAGGGCTCAGTGCTGCTAACCGTTTTCAAATATGACAGACAGATGGTAAAGGAGAACACATTATAAACAAAAAGGGCATTCGAAATGAGGAAAGCTGTCAGTGCATTTCCTCTCGTTTCCTCCTCTTTTTCTTTTAAAACTTAACCAAATCATAGCTTCAAAATCCCATTTCGGTACTCACACAATTGATCAGAAACTACGAGATCTCATTCTCAAGTACTGATCAAAATTGTTGCTGGAGAGAGGAAGTAAAAGAAAGGAAGAAAAAAAAAAAAAATGAAAGGCAGAGAGGGAAAAGGCCCTCCTTCCACAGATCTATTGGTCTGTTTTCCTTCTAGAGCTCATCTGACTCTAATGCCAAAGCCCATTTGCAGCCCAGCCAGGCACTCTGATTCTAGCAAGCGCCACCACAACCACCATGCAAACCACCACCACCATCTCAAGAAATCATCAAGGCCTCATCATGGCCAGGCCAGCCCTCTTTTATGGGCTAAAACTAAGCCAATCAGTAAGGATATTTCCGAACCTACCTCACCCAAAATTAATTGCGCCGGTCAGATAAAAGTCAGATCATCGAAGCCGTCCTCCAGTTCATGCAAGAATTGGCAGTCCGTGATGGAGGAGATTGAGAAGCTACACAACAAGAACAGAAAACACAAGAAGAAATCATCACCATGGGCCGAAGCATTAGGGTTCAAGAAAGACGTAATGCAGTTCTTGACCTGCTTAAGAAACATCCGATTCGATTTTAGATGTTTTGGATCGTTTCCTACATCTGGAATCACTTCCGATGACGAGGAAGACGAAGACGAATTAGAAGACTACCAAACAGAGCCCAGAATCAGCAGCAGAGAAACTGCAAGTGATGACAGAGAAACTTCGAGAACTGTTTTCTCCAAATGGTTCATGCTCCTTCAAGAAAACAACAACAACAGGGATCCCATGATCAAGAAAGATTTGCAGAAAGAAAAACCAAAGAATAACATTGAAGAATCAATTGATGATGATGATGACGGAGTACCATGTGCACCCCCACCAAATGCACTTTTGCTAATGCGTTGTCGTTCTGCACCTGCAAAAAGCTGGCTACAAGAAAGAGAAGAAGTAGAAGCTCAGGAAGAGGACGAAGAAGAAAGTAATGATGAAATGCAAAATGAGGAGCAAGAAGAAGAAGAAGATGATGAAAAGAAAGCAAAGCAAGAAATGATATTGGATGATCAAGACAGGAGGAGGAAAGAGAATTTAGTGGTAATGCGATGTGGAACTCGGGATTTTTACAAATTTTCATCTGATATTGCAAAGGAAACTTGGGTTGTTGGTGGGATTAGAGATTCACTAGCAAGGAGTCGAAGCTGGAAAAGATGATAATTAAGCCTTAATTAATTTCTGATCATCCCAGGTGCTTCCACTTTTTTTTTTTTTTTCCTTTTGGTCGTCATAATTTCTTGCTTCAAATTTTTCTTTTTAATTAATTTGATTTTTCTTAGAACTTCCACTTATAGTTTTGGTTCGATCTAATTAATGTTTGATCATATTGTAAAAGGTTAAGTTTGTGTGAAAAATCCTGAAGAAAACCTCCTCGTTTTCTCTCTTAGGGAGTTTAAAGTGTAATTTGTGGTTTATCAAGACTTTGTATTGAATGTATATACTATAATCTTATTTCCTTACCTTAAATTTTTATGTTCTAGAATCTCATCTGGACTGTACATCTTAATTATCATGTATAAATTTGGAAATAAATGAAGAAATTATATAACATAATTTTCTTTTTCAAGTTTTTTTTTTTAAAAAAATTTTTTTTATCTCTTTTTAATTCTCCTTTATCACCATCTATAGATAAATCATTTTGTAGAAATTTAAATAATATTTTTGTTTTCCTTTAAAACATCCTTATTTATGATTTTAATTAAACTAACAATAGTGATGAGAGACACAAGCACTACAGTAAGAAAAATACTTAATAAATTAACAACAATTACTTATATTTGGTGAAAAAAAAAAAAGAAGTGAATTCAAATCAAATCTAATCTAATATACTATATAAAAGTAGAGACATATATTATGTAGGTGACAACTCAGCTAAGGTTTCAAATCACATATTTATGTGATTTGGATGCACTAGAGCATTTTGACCTTTTTTTTAAAATTGTTTATTGATATTTAGTTTTTCTAAAAAAAAAATTAATTTTTTTAGAAAAACAAAAAACATTCATAATTTAAAAATTAAAAACACACTCCAAGAAGGCTCTTTAGTTTCTCCAAAAAAGAAAAAAAAAAGAATTTTTAATAAAATAAAATATTTATCAATAAAATTAAAATTTGGAAAATGAATGTTTTCGAAATATGAAAAAAATTAAATTAAAACGTTCAATAATTTAGTTTAAAGAATCTAAATTAATGACTCTTTTTTTTATAATTATTATGGATAATACTTTAGTTGTATATATTTTTTATAACTTATACAATTAAAAAGATTTATATATAATAAATATTTCTCAAAATGTTCATAAAATTTTAACTCTTCAATTTTTATTTCAAAACTAAATTATATAATAATTAAAAATGCCACCAATAAAAATATTATAATATATTAATAAATAAATGTTACAATAATAATCATCAAAATTTAACACATTTAATGTATAAGTAATATTGTATGTATTACGCAATACGTGGACATTCATCTAGTTACTTACAATTATAAACATTTATAGGAATATACGAACACTTTGATTTTTCTTTTCAATGGAAAAAAAAAGGGGATCAAGAAATAATTATGGTCAATTGAATGAGATCTTGATTTCGCATGAACATTGTCCATAGGCACTTGATTCGGAGGAGCATATATGTTCTTCGGGATGAGCCGTACGTGTAATTGACTGAATTAAGGATTCCAGCATTAAAGCCACTTAATTAATCTCTTTAATTTCTTTGTTTAACGGTTGATTATCATAAATTCACTACTCCCTCCGTTTTCAAAATATACAGTTAATGTTTTTTTATCTCAATTTACTTGTACTTTTTATCTTAAAATGTATAAATAACAAACTTTTTGAAACAGAGAGTATTATATAATATTACAACTATAAGATTTTCATCTAAACAAACTATTATACCTTGGTCTCTTCAGAGATATCTCAATAGGTGGAGTGGTGAGTTGAATCTAATAAAAAAAACCTACCACTATACCTTGTAATTGTGTTTTTTTTTAAAAAAAAATTTTTAAGGGCAAATGTAAGCTGTCTAAACAATTATATCCAAAATATATTTGAACAAAATAAAATGACATTTATATATATTTTTATGAAATAAAGTCAATGGTTGTCATTGATTGGTCTAAAGGATATTTAAGAAATTTATACTGAATCTGGACATTTTAGCCAACATTAATTCGAGTAAAATAACACTAATTAAAGGAATTATATAAGGACTTTTCTCAATGTCAAATCTAAATCTGTACAATAGATTATTCTACAATAAAAAATAATTTTGACTACAACCTGGGTCCTTATATATATTCTTTATAAAATATTTTGCACATGTATTTGAAAAAATGGTTTAATTATACTTAAATATATGTAAAAAATATTTTTATAAATGAATATTTATAAGTATAATGACACATTTTTTTTTTAAAAAAAAATTCTCAGAACTAAAGAGGAAAATTCTATTTTAACAAATTTTAGAAAAGGGTTTTGACTGAGTATAATTTTTAATATAAAAAATATAGGGTAGTATTAAAATTTTAATTAATTTTAAAATTTTCAAAATAAAAATTAAGAGGTAATGCCTTCGTCACTATTTATATTTTATCAATCACCATTTTGTCAAAATTAGGATAATATTTTTTATTTCCTAAAATGTCCTGATTTATGATTCTAACCAATCTAATCAAAATGATTAGGGAAAAGAGAGAGACATGAGTAATATGGTAAAAATCATAAAATATCTAATAAATTAATAATAATGACTTATATCTAGTAATAAAGAAAATTAACTCAAATAACTTATAACTAATTACGGGGAAGTATCATATAACACAATTCATAATAATGACTCAATAAATTTAAACTTTTTATTGCCATACAATCGATTTTGAAATTGAGATATTTTTCAACCTTGTAACACATTACAAAAGAAATTTTAAAAAATAAAATAAAAGAAAAATCATCTAGATTCCAATTTAAGGTCATTATAGCCAAATTGAAAAACTTTACAAAAGAGTCAAAGAAATTTTCCGGCAAGCTTTCTGTTATTCATTTCGAAATTCAAAATAAAAATAGAAATATTCTCAAATTTCGAGGACTTTGTTGAATCTGATGTAGTTGGAAAAATCCAAAATCCATCATGTGCATTGGAGAAGAGACTCCGGGGTACCCTGATGCGGTATTCTCCTTTAAGGTGAGGGTACACTTATTTCCTCTTTAGGAATTTTGGGTGCACTACTTCTCAAAAAATCCCACATGGAAGTAGCAAATCCCATACTCCCCTCGGAGTTACCTCTAGGCCAGGGACCAGGCTTACCCTTGGTCACATACTAAGACATCCTAATATATTTTTGTTGTTTTTTCTTTTTAATTATTCTGTTTGAGACAGTTTATAAGCATTTCGACTGTTCTCCTAAGGCCTGCAACTTATCTAGATTAACAGTGACAAATCTTAATTCATCTTGACTTATGAATATAATGGGACTGTGATTTCTTGCTATCGATTTTTTATTTTAATCCTCCAATGTTATATAAATGTGTAATATTTTAACAGTGCACAAGTTCATTCAAATATACTTCTAACTAAATAGACAGTCCACTTAAATATCCCAACCTTTGTTTTATGATGTATGTCCAAAATTAGGAGCATTTTAAATGTACTAATTAAACTTGAAAGTTGATGGTGGCGAAAGAGCCGAAGGTTGAGGAGAAGGAGCACAATCAACATTGAGTAGAAACAAAACTCTCTAAGAAGAAAAGGCAAAAGATTGAGGGCAAGAAAAGGCAAAACTCTCTATATCTCATGTGAAGATCTATCTGCAAGAGATTTTATTGAGGGTTGGATCTTGACAAAGAATATAACAAAATAAAGAAAATTTTTATAGTTTGTGGACGAAAAGGAGATGAATTAAACAAAATAAATAAGGTCTGTCGGAGATTATAGAAGAAAGATGTTGCCTTGTCACTGGAGATCTCTGTCCATCCAAAACAGGGAGGATGGAGAAAAAGCTTATAAAATGCTCAGGATTTTTAATGTATTTGTCCATTCCATACTGTACTAATATTATTATATTAATTAATATATATTTTTTCACTTTCTTTTTATTAGCAGTGTCTGAATCAAATTTTCATTTACTTCAACATTCCACTTATCTAAGAAGGTGTTGGTGGGAGTCGAATTCAAGACCTATGGTCTGCGAACTCGTCACTTTCTAAAGGTATATATTAATTAATACTTAATAGTATTTGATTTATAAATTTGTTTGTGCAATCATTTAATATAGAAAATAAATTCAGATAAATGTACCATGAAATCCTGAATGTTTGGTAAGTTGAATTTTTTTTTTTTAAGCGATGTCCGGATCATTTCATACGCACCTCGATATTCCGCTTATCTAGGAGGATGTTGGTGGGATTCGAACTTGACACCTATAACTTGCAAGCTCGTCACTCCACCTATTAGAATGTCCCTGAAGAGACGATGAGCTGAATTTTGAAGTAATTCTTAATTTAAAACTTTTTTCACCTCATCCCAATAAGTCCAACAGTCATCGCATTCACCTTTGGGATTTAGATGAAGATTAAGCAAGAAAAATGGAACTTGGGCTGATGAAGAAAAAAGTTTTTTTTCCGGAATGCATTTGACGAATGCGCTGTCCCGTCTTTGTACGATAAGGAGGCTCATTTTTGTCATATATAATCATCACTTCCATTTTCACCATGCTGTAATTGACGACCCTTACAATATCATGCTAACCTTTACAGGCTGCCATTTTCCCGATTAACACTCTTTTTTTTTTTTGTTTGTTTTTTAATTCAGTTAATTTAATTATTATTTTTATTATTATATATTTTTATGTATCTTTTCATTGATTTATCACGATGTCTTCTCTTCTTTCTCTTTTTTTTCAGTTTAAAGTATTGATTATTTTTATTTTTAGTAAAGTTAATTCAAATTTAACCTCAACCACACTTATGCAAAAATACTCTTGACTCTTGATTGCCGATAAGAACTTTTATATTGCACTCCACGTAAGACTAGTTGGATACGTGATCTTACACTTGCGCTAAGTTCATGAGTAAGTCTACTCACAAACAGATCAAAACTATGGATTTGGTTTAATGATCTCTCTTTTAAAAAAAAAAATGATATATACTCCAAGCATTAATTAAATTTAAACACAATTTAATGAGCGTCCCTTTACATAAAAAAGAAAAGGTAACATGTAAAAGTTGGACGGAGAAAAAAAATGGGGGTCAGGATGCTTAATGAAATCAACTTAGAATTAATCCAAAGGTCTTTTAGTCTTTATAAGTTTACTATCTATAAAAAGAGAGGTAATATACCTATCATATTTGTCTATCTTTATAGGAGCTAGAGAAGAAAGTATTATATTACATCCTTTGGCGCTTGTCCAAATTCAAAATATTACTGCATCTTTTTGTTGATCGCGAGGGTATAAATTTTATATGGAGTGCTCCTCTTAAGCTTTTAGCGGTTACCTTCCCATTTTTATATTAACAAAAAAAAATTTTTTGACTCCTATGATTTACTTTATAAATATTTTTAAAACCAATTTTTTTTTAAAATGAAACAATTGATTGTCAGAAACTTAAGAGGAGTCCTCCATAAAATGAACTCTACTGCTTATCATGACATTACCCTTTATATACATATTTCTTTCTTAGTAAATTTACTAAATGAATATGGTAGTACAATAATAGAAGGGAATTGTTTAATGGCAACAAACTAGCAAGAACCAAATCAAGGGAAAAATCAAATTATACATGTTGTACCTTTTCATCTCATGATCCCTTTGGCACTCTGTTTGGAAATAGGTAATAATAGGTGGATGGATACCTACACAAGGAGGCAAGATGGACAAGTAGGAAAGAATTTTTGGTGATGCCAATTATAATCTATAATTGTGTCCCTAATCTGCTGGCCTAACCATGCCTTAATCATTTCCTTGAACTTTCCAGAGGGATTTGGAATGGTGTAATTGCCCAATTAGGTAGCCATTTTGGCAGCCATTAAGTGGAGGATTAATTGTTGTGTTGTTCATTCGTCAATCTATTAGGGTGAAAGCAAAATCTTCTTTCGCGACTCATAATTATAATTTATGTGTGAGTGCAAAACCTCAATGGAATTTATTTGAATTAGTCAATTGGACCCATAGTATTATGTTAGATTCGGTGTGGGCCATTCATGTGGAGCTTACGAGATTGGCAAAGAAAGCCCCGTTTGAAAGGGCCCAGCCCCGACAATCCGGAAAATTCTCTGATAAGGCCGTATTTGGCGTTGAACTAATGATCCCTAAGTTAAAATTAAACGATGGTGTTTTATTTTATTTTTTCCCCTCCCTATTTCAGAGAAAAGTGAATTAAATAAAAAGAAATAAATTATTTACATTTCATTTAGTTATAATTACTTTCAACTATTTTATTTGACTAAAATTAATCTTATTAATCACTGCTAGAAGATCTTCAATCTAAATCTGAAATTCAATCAATGTCACTTAAAAATTATAAAACTTACCTCTAAACGAATCTCGGGCTTATATTAGGGAGAGAAAACAAACATTTAGGTTTAACTAGCTCAAATTATTGAACATTCAACATTTAAAGAAAAGAATACAATCATATTAAAAAAACCAAAAAAGAAAAAAAAAGGGAAAACCACTATACAAAAACAGATTTCTCTCCCAGTATCTTCAGTGTCGAAGCATTCATTCTCAAGTCTTTCAGCTTAGGTGATCCAAGTAATTTGCTCGGTCAATGATTTTATTATTTGGGTCCAAATCTTTTGGTTCGAGTTAGTATTACTAATTTCCATGATAGTCTTCCAACTAGGGTTGCTCCAAAGGATCTTCTGTACAATCTTGCTCAATTATCTCATAATTGTTTAGCTGTTGACAGGAAATTTCTTGCCCGGTAATCTGGTCCTTCACAAATCCTGCAACACTGTTTACATCTTAGTTCCAGTCTCATTCTGGAAATGAGATGGTTATTCTTGTAGCCCGAAAGACCTTCTGTGTAGTTAATGGCCTGGAATTGCTTGCAAACTTGCAGGTGAGCTGCCATGTTCACCATAGAACTTGAAGCTATTACTATTGCCACAGAACTCTGCAATAATGTAGAAGAACAAGAAGAAGAAGAATATGAATACCACATATGACTATGACAGATTAGGCATTGTTGGAAGTCATGAAAATTGTCATAATAAACATCAAAATTACCGGCTGCAGTGATAATTTGTTTCAAGTTTTCTTTGCTCGAAACTGATTTGGAATGACTCTTCCTTCTTGCTTCATAATCATAATTATGTTCCTTTTCGACCCGTTTCTTTGTTTCCATAAATCCCTTAGTCACCTTATCATCTCCAGGAACTTCTTGCATCAGTACCTCATAATCTCTCAGTGCAGCCTCCCATCTTTCCAGCTAAACCAAAATACTCATTAGTTATATCCATATTCTTCTTCTTTTTGATTCATTTACAGAGATGTATAGAAGAAAGGGCAAAGTTCTTATAGAGCTAAATTAGTACCTTGGTGTTGCAATCAGCCCTTCGTAACCTGGCCTTGTAGTAGGAAGGGCGCAAAATGAGGGCCGTGGTACAATCTTCTACTGCTTTCTCAAATAATCCCAGTTTAGCTCTGCATGCTGCTCTGTTGCATAGCAATATTGAGTTGTATGGATCTTCTTCTAATGCTGCTGAATAAACCACGGAAGCCTCGGGGAGCCTCGATTCATTGAATAGCTTGTTACCATTTGATCTTGCTGCTGAAACAGCATTAACCCTTTTCAGAATTGACTTCACTTCTTCATTTGAAACCAATCTAGCAGCATTCTTGGCAGCAGCAACAGCATCTTCAAACCTGTCGAGTCATCCACATCAAAAACAGAAGCTTTGACTCTTAAAGTGACAATTATGCAGTTCAAGAATTACTTATTGCTTATTATTGCCTAACATGGATCATACATAGAAAAACTACAGAAAATTTTTCGATCTTTGGACTGACCTGCCAATGGCCATATAGACCTGAGATCGAATTATCAATAGATTAGAACATTCAGCTGAGCCAAGAAATCTAGTGAAGAGTTCCATATTGTCAAAACTAGGTCCTTTCTGAATGATGATGTATGCTTCTTCATGTCTCCGGAGTTTCAACAAGGCCTCTGCTTGCATTGCATATATCTTCACGTAATCAAAGATAACATTATATGGTAAAAATCAGTTAATTTTCATCAATTGCATTTGAGGTGGAAACGTTGTTTGGATAAAACAGTAGGCAATAATTTGGACAAAGGTATTAACCTGTGGTGAAGAATCAGCTCCCATGGTTACTGCGATCCTACTATCGCTTAACAATTTTTCCCAGTCTCTCTGTTTTCGGGCACTAAAGCATCTGCTGAGCTGTTCCTCAAGATCTTCCGCCTGGGAAATATCCTTACTGCTGGCCTTGCGCCCTGAATTCTTGAAGTGATGCCCTGCTTTCTCTGCTTCTCCCAGTCTGTTTCATAGAAATGGAATTTTATCAGCCCATCAAAATAAAGACCGTACAAAATTTTCAAGTTTTAATTCTAAAGTAAGAATTTAGATTGCCCATCTCACGTCTTACCTAAGGTACAATCTTGCCAGACGATAGTGAGCATTATGATATGAGGGTTCAATCCGGATAGCCTCCAAACACTCGAAAACAGCCTCTATTAGATGGCCTAATCCCATCAAGGCAGCGCTCTTGTTACTATAGAAAGATGCTTTGTGAGGATCAAGTGTAATAGCTTGATTGTACAAAGCTAATGCCTGCTCTAAATTCCCTTGTCTGAACTGCTCATTTCCAATGGATTTGAGCTCCTCAGGGTCCAATGTATTACTAACATTCCTGGATAAATGACTCCTCTCAGTGGGCTTCTTCAGAATATTTCCCATTGTACCATATTTACTACTACCGCTGATCCCTTTCTGCATGGTTTTGGAACCCTTAACATCAATAGTTGATTTCTTGTTTCCTCTCTGTTTCAAGTTACCTAAATGACCTGCAAGCATAACACTCCCTGCAGAAGCCCGGTAAAGCGATCCACCGGCATTGGATTTCCTATGAATTGTCACACTCAACTCACTTGAAGTGAAGGTTGGAGCCCTTCTCAGCCTCTGAGTGTACTCTGAGTTCACAACTTGTGAGGAACTAATCAAACTCGAAGTGTTGGAAAATGAGGCCTTAGAGCTTCTTCTCCTCTCTCGGTTCTTAACAGAGCTCGTTTTCTCCGATGGTTTGTTATAACCTTGTTTAGCTGATAATGAAGGATCCAAGAATCCCATTTCACCGGAGCTCCGTTGCCGCCCCTTTGAATTTAAACTTCTTTCAGATTCAATATTAGTAGAGATTCCCTTGCTGTTGTCTGCCGGAATTGCTGCCACGGAGGACTTCTTTGGCCTGGCGGCCCCAAATTGAAAGAAAGCTCCCACCAGGCCACATCCTGATTCATACTCCCGGGATTGCTGCATTTTAGCCATGGGAACCTCTCCTTCCTTGAGACTGATTCTGAAAGTTCAAGAAGTTATGAATGCAAGAAAAGTGGAATGAATGAATGAATAGTAATAATAATAAATAAATAATGAACAAATTCCCTATCCCTTTGGAAAGAATTCAAAGAATTTCAGAAAGGTAAAAAGAAGTCAAGATAAAACTTGTATGTGAAGAATACAAAGGTTAAAAGTCTCCCTTGATCAACAAGTGTGTGTAAATATATGTTTATATATAAACAAAATACTAGTATATATTAAGGGCCTTAGAGTAGATGCAAAGGAAGCTGCTGCTGCAACTTTGATTTCTTTTTGCCGCTACTGGCCAGCAAAAACAAAAACAAAAAGGGACAAAACTATTGAGTAGTCTAATTATTCTAATTCCAGCACTAATCAGGACGTTATCAACATCGCTTATTATAAGATTGTACTTTGAATAAATTTTCTTCCATTATCATACACTTTTCCTAATGCAGAACAAAGTAGGGCCCTGCAGGAATCATATCCAAATTTTTGGTCTGTTGATGACCCGTTTGCTTACTTGTATTTTATATATTTACGTGTCAGACTTCTCTAGACATGGATAAGTGATGGCAGCAGAATTAGGCCATGGAAATATCCAACTTAAAATTAAGTAACAATTTTGATTAATACCATTAAGGCTTGAGAAAGATTGTAAGTATATATGCACAAAAAATTAAAATGAGTCTTTCTATTACCTGCGAGATCGGTGGGTCAAGTAATAACTTTCACACATGGAGATCTTTTTGTGCACCCTCTAATATATTTTCTTCATTACCTATGAAAAAAATACATACTCCCTCTTTCATTAAATATAAGTTACTGGCTGTCATTTTGTAAAAAATTAAGATAATTTTTTCTTTCTAAAATCACCCTTTCAAAAATTTAAACACCATTTCACTATATATCATTAGAGAGGTAATATAAAAATGCAGTACACATTTAAAAAACAAATAATGTGCACATAAGGGCGTGGCTTAATGCATGGTTGAGATGCATGGGTACATGGCGTAAATCTTATCCCAATACCATCTATAAATAAAAAAATTAAACAAATAATCTCTTCCTAAAAATTTGAACACTAAATAAATATAAATTCATAAAATTTAAAAATCCTATCCAAATACATCATCTATCACTTTCTAAGACTTGGAGCGGCAATATTAGCTCACAAAGCAATTGTCGATTTCCCTTCTTTTTCCCTTTTTCTTGTTTATTTTTTTTTCCCCCCTTATGTTGCATGTATGAAAATAATAATCCTTGCACTGAGAGTAATCTTGTGGACATATCATATTGGAGGAAACTGATTGCAACTTCTTTTTTTTTTTTAAATATAGAATGTGATAGTGGGATCTGAATTCGAGACTTATGGTCTCCGAACTCGTTACTTCACCAATTAGCATGTCCCTGAAGAGACAACTAATTGCAACTATTATAGAAGTAGAACCCAGAAAGGTTAGGAAACCTATATGTATCATATAATATAATTTTTGTCGAATTGTATGTATGTGTGTATCATATTGTTGGCAGCTACGTAAGAAAGGGCACGCATGAGTGTTGTAATCTTGTCAATGTTAGAATTGTCTTCTTCATTCTGTCTTTTTTTAGGGCCATTTCGTTAATCTGCATAAAAGAGACCCAACCAGTAGATTCCAAACCAACCACATGGCTATCTCCAGGCATTTCGGTGCGTGATGATCAAAAAACCAAATTGGCAATAATTTCGTGCATTCCGGCAACTCTATGTATATTTTCAGCTGCAAGTCAATCGTAGAACCACAACTTATCAAGACGGTCGGCACCATAACCTTATTAGTCCCATTTCATAATAATTTGACCATTTCAGATCGCTCTTGAGGAAAAGATACATAGTATGATATACCATACGTGACAGTAATGAATAAGAGTACCCTAGCTAGAGGCTGGAAAGTTACACCAATAAGAAACATAATTAGAGATTCATAAAATGCTTTGTGGGCCAATTGCATCCAATTAGTTAATGAGGTATAGTTACAAGTTTTTTCCTTTTTTTTTTTTTTAAGAAGATGATCTTTGATAGCAGGGGGAGAGGTTAGCAGACCCCTATATTCCCAGTCTATTAAAACAAACAAAAAGAAATACAATTTGAGGGGATACAATGAACTTTACTTAGAAACAAATCTGCTTATTACAAAATGCATCTTGAAATGCAATTATTTAATTCTTATAGAAGGAATGTCTAAAAGATCTATGTGACTCTACCGAAAGATCATCAAAAGAAAGTAGTATATTTTCTATTTCCTTTTTACTTGTATAACCAATTTAATGATTTGAACTATTTCATTTAATGAAATTTCAATTAAAATAAAAAACTTTTCCCAATTGCCAGCCATACGTGGGTCTGATAATTGCCAGCCTGCTTGAACAGCTGGATCTAAGTATGAAATTGTTAATTAAATAGAGTTTTTCCTTGGTCTAATCTAATTGAGCTAAACAAATCTTCGTTCATCTCGAAATTATAATTATTATAGATAATACTTATAAGTTATAAGTTAGAGGGATCTAAATTTCTTAGAGTCAAAAAAATGTTAATAAAAATTTAAGTTAAAAATATGTACTTATATTAATTATGTGAACATTCAATTCTATTCATTGAATTCTTAGGATACAAATTACTCCTCACTCATGTCAACAATAACTTATATTGATAATAGAAAAAATATTGTTCAAGATTGAGATTTTGATTCGATATTAGGCTAAAGCCATATAATCCTTCCCCATGTAAAGAAAAACCCATGGCTCATGAGTCATGAGTTTTACACAAAGTAAATTCTCTCTTGCAAATGCTTACGATCCAAATAAAAAGATAGAATCATAGAATGCATCACCGGGTAAATCATGTGGATTCAAATTTGAGTTAAGAATATTCAAATATTACTCGGTTTAGATTTCAAAGAAATTGGTTGACATTGTTAGTTTTAAATTTGATCAATAAAATTTTAATTAATTTAGAAAATGAGATATTTATTTTCAGACAATTCAAATAGAAATTAAAAAAAATATTTAATTCCAAACAGATGAAATACTAATTATTAATTTAATCAATTGAACTAAAACTTGACCGTCACGTAATTAGTAGAGTGAATCTATCTAATTAGTGTGGTCGAAGCATAATTAGCCTTTTTCTGCGGACTCAGAGTGGGCACTGTCTTCCTGTTTCTCCTATATTGCCTAATTGCCCTGTCTCTCTCGAAAGTTTATTAACGCAAAGCCTCACGTCCTTCGCTTTCTTACCTTTCGAGAATGTCATAAGAACTCGGTTAATTATACCATATGTACACATCACCTCACGTGGTCCATATAATCTTAAAATTCACTCGAAGTTTGGATAGCATAACAATCTAATCCCATTATACTTTTGTATATAACTTCTTATAACACTAATAAACTATTAATAAAAATCTTATTTGCAGTAACAGTATATCTTGAACAGCATAACTATATTCATATGAATAAATAATGGACTAGTCATATGAAAAATGTAAAAACTCCTCTGCTTAAAGGGGTTGAAATCTTTTACATATAAAAAAAATGTACTTGTCTTTTAATTATTGTTTAAAAATATGTTTTATAAACTAGAATATTCTATGATTCCCATCCCACATAAAAAATTTATCTAGTGATAAAGATAATGATAGATTTAAATATCCAATATCAACTACTCTTGAGACATTTTGATACATAAACATATATGAATTTTAGTAAAGGAATTTAATTTACCTATTTTTAATTTAATTCTAGATATTTTAAAATGAGAAATTAATTACCTTTTATTCGTCTTACCGACAATTGTGTTAACCTGTAATACAACCGGCACGCTATATTTGCCGGCAAAAAGGCAAAAATAGTTGTGAAGGATTCTGTGACCAAAGTGTGGCGTTTGTATCAAGTCTTGAGAATCATAATAATAGTTTCATCTGACCTCCATGCTTAAAGTTAGTCAGATTTCACAACTGATCATTCAGGGCCACCCATGGCAGTCATTTTCTAACGCTAATCTCCGTTGATATGATTTCGAATGTGAATATCTGGTCTCTCATTACCCGTACAGAATCGTAAGCGGGGCAGAGAAGACAAGTCAGATGTAAACGATTTTGAGGAGAAAGCGTGAAAAGGGGTCTCTCTGTAAGCCGGTATCCCGCCGTGGTTGTTAGTCAAAATTGGCAACTGATCGATATGATCATAAAAGCAAGAAAACAAAATTCTATACAAGTAATGTCTGTATTCAGATTCTTTTTATAAACTTATAATTAAACCCTTAGTTTTTAAGGGAACTTTTCTCTTAGGACATCATGAAATGCAGCCAATCCGACTCGAGAAATGCCGTAAAAGCACATGCTTGCTCATACAACTCCCTCCCTCCTATCGTTTGTTTGATGACCTCACTTTTTCTTATCTCCTATTATATAAGACATTAGAATCAATAGTTTAATAGATAATTTACTGATATTTTCAAATATTACTTAAATTCTCTCTCCATAAAATATCTTTTTTCTATTTCATTCTTAAAGTTATTCTCTAATGCTATATTTTAATATTAACAAAATGATTATAAACGACGTATAATTATGAACACTTTTCTAGACACTCTTTAATATACTGATAAAAAATTTAAAGGTGCACTAAACAAAAAAATCAAGTGTAATAAGATATAATTTTTTTTTTATGGTTTGATTTATACAATATATTGGCAAAAATAATTAAAAGACATGTAAATTTTTTTATCAGTGTATCAAAAGAGTATATCTCCACTAGTTTGTCAGAAGTTCATCTAACTCTACAATTCTTATTTAAGTTTTTTCGTTAAAATATTACTTGCTTCATGCTGATCATAGAATTTTTTTTTTTTTTTAATCTGTTAAAGGTTTTAATTGAGTTCTTTAATTATTGAAAAAATAAAATTTAACAAATTCGAAGGATATCCACAAATAAAACAAAGCTTTTTTCTTAAATTTAATAATAATACTCCTTCCGTCATAATTTATAAGTCACTAGCAATCATGTTGCCAATAATATTTTTTTTTCCTTCTTAAAATGCCCCTATTTATAATTCTAATCTAACTAACAATAGTGATAAGGAAAAAGTGGGAGAGACAAGGATAGTATGGTAAAAAAAATACAATAAACTCACAACAACAACATATAATTAATTAGAAAAGTGAGTTCAAATGATTTATAATGACAGAAGGAGTAATAAAAAGCACTCTCTTTACAATAATAATAATAAAAGTTACAAGGTCAATAAACCACTTAAAATACACAATATATATAAATATATTTATATATTGTGGTAATTAAGTTGAGATACATTCTCAAATTTGTTCTTTAATTAATTAATTTTCTTGCTTTTAAGGTTGCTTTCTTTCCAAATAAGTACTCTACCTGGGTCATGGAGTACTCTGCAACCACTCCGAGGGTTCCTTAACCGACAAAATACTCCTAGGACATTTAATTAATTAAGAATATCTGAACAAATAAGCATTAAATCTGCATGCGCCCTCATTTATTAAGGAACACACATGTTTCATATGGCAAACATAGTATCACAAAAAGATGGCACGCAATCTTAGAATTTCTTAACAAGACTTCTCAGTTTTTTTTTTTTAAAGCTTTGTCAAGCACCTTAACATTTGAAGGCATAAGTGGGATTCGAACTCAAAACCTATAATTTATACACTCATTAGTCCATTCGGAACAACTTCTCAGTACTTTGTATTGTACATTAGTAATACTGCAGGCTCAATTTCTTCCGCTATGACTTATTAGTTTTCTTCTACTTTTGTAATTTTACCCCTAAATTAATTTCTTCTATTTATTCCTTTTAATTTGGTGTGACCCAAGGGATGGGTTTGTGGGAAAGGTTGGGACCAGAGGTGCTGGATCTGAACCTAAAGATGCAGATTGGAATCAAACTCTCTCACCCTACAAGTAATTTACAAAGTGTGTGTGGGATCGAGCTTGCGTTGTCAATGCCACTTTAGCACAACAAATTTTAGTTGTTAATTAGCTAGTGAGTTAACTTAGTTAAAATGAATGTCTAACTTTAGTTAATTTTACGAATCCATCCGGAAATGAATGTCCTATTTTTTAAATTATTTAATATTTTATTAATATTATTAATTTTAAAATGATTCAATTCAATTATTTTATTATTTTAAATTTGGTGCAAGTCAAGATTACACGTTCATTTTCGAATAAAGGTAGTAGTTTCTTTTAGTAAGATAGAGTTGTTTTATTGACATTTATGCGAAATTAATTTGTTAACGTTCTCCCAATTGATAAAATTACCTGTCATTGCTCATTTGCTCCAATGATCCCTTTCGTATCACTTGCCTTGTTCTCGGTCTTATTTTATCAAAATTTGTCACGTATCGCCGCTTTGTTTCGAAATTTCAAGGGGGAATAAACATATAATTACTTAGTGATTTTAATTTTTTAGATAAGATAAAGAATGAGATAGAAAGAGGGTATAAAATCTTCTAGTTCATAATTGTATTACACTCTTTGTTATACTAATAAAAAATTAACGCATGTCTCTAAATAGATCAAATTTAGTTTATGAAATATATCTATCAAAATAATTAAAAGGTACATGTAAATTTTTCGTTGGTATAAAAGGAAATGTAACACGTAATATGTAATAGAAAATTCAGAGTGTCGGAACCCCACAAGAGTTACTAGAGAGATAGGTGATCTAAATTCATATCTAATACTCTCACCATTATTAATTATTAGTCGTTTCTAGTATCAATATTCAGGTCAAGTTTTTTTTCCCTAAATATGTCCCTCTTGGAGAAGAACGCATTAAGAATGAAGGAGAGAAAAATATTTTATGAAGAAAAAAAGAAAGCACGAGTAATATTATACGAGTAAAATATTAATTAATTCAACTACCAGCAATGACTCATAATAAATGGGGGGAAAAAAGGTAAGATCAAATGATCTATGATTAGGGAGGAGGGAGTAGTTTTTTTCATTATTTGTATTGAGAAGTGCATTTTCTTTTAAAATCACAATTAATTAGTGTGATGCAATACTCTTAAACTAGTTTATGAAAGCAAATACTCCATCCATACGTATTTGACTGTCCCTATTTTTATTTTAGATTATTCGAGATTGAACGTTTAATTTTTTAAAATAGATAAATTTTTAATATAGAGTCTCATTAACAATTTCCTTAATTTCAGGATTTACCTCCCCTTGTCAAAATTTTTGCCACTAATGACATTAATTAAAGGATAAATTGTAATTTTTACAAAGTCAAATGCATTCCATAATTTTCTATTAAGTTAAAATAAAACAATCAATACTAAATGGAAGAAGTATTAGAATTCAATTGCAAAAATATGGTAGCATTTTGGGTCACATGGACACATGTTAAAAGTGAATCAAGAGCATTCCAAAATGGAGAAAAAATAGCATTGGACCAAAAGTGAGCTAAAGGAGAGAGGCGTGTTTGTCAATTCAAAAAACTTGAAAAAGGATTGATATATCCCCAATCTGCTTCTATCCAAAGCCTAAATGATCATGAAAATGAAAGACGGAATTGGAATGTAGCCTATGAAGGAATTAATTTCAAGGAACAAATTACTCCCTCCATCAAAAATCTTGTATAAATTTTAAAAAAATTAGTTGACTTATTTCATTTTAAATTTGTAACAATATCAATTTGTTAACAAAATTTTAATTAATTTAGGAAATGAAACATTCATTTCTAGATAATTTAAAATAAAAATAGAGACATTCAATTTTATTCGGAGGAAGTAGTATATATTCCAAAGAGGGCTTGTGTGTGGAGAAAGTCATACAAGACTTGGAGAGTGAGAAAAGTGCAGCAAATTAAAGAATGCATACGTAAGGACCGTGGAAATATTGGGTTACACGATCCAAGAAAGAATTCCATCCGTTGGAATCCCCTCAATAATAAAGCCTGGATTTTTGCTTCACATTGGGATGTTAATTTTAGAAGAAAAAAAAAGAGTCCATTCCCATTCTCCAACCTCTCTTTACTACTCAGATGGCCTGGGGAATCCTCAGCCCTAGATGGTCTTCTTATCCTGGTGGACCTTATCCCTATACTTGCTAAAAGTAGAATGCCATCCCCCCACCCCCCAGGAAAAACCATTTCTACACTCTCAAAAAATGGACAATATGAACTGAGTTAGGCTTAGTATATACTCTTCTCATTTTGTAATAAATAATTATATATGATACAATTTGGGGTGAAATGGATAAAGACAAATTCAATCTTAGCAATATTGTTAAATGCACATCTCTCTCAATTCATCCAATTTTCACCGAATAATGCTAGATCATTAACTAACTTTTACTCCAAATACCCGGAGTCACTACTCCTGCATGTAAGGGTGGAATAGGGATGGTCTGACCTGTATTTGGCTTGATCGGTTACGTTATAGAATTAAGTTTAGACTTTTGTTTAGTGTACCACTAAGGGAGGGATATTGTTTTGAGAAGGTTTAAGTAGGGGATTAGCAGCGGTTCAAACCACCATTAGACAAATTTGCAACGGTTCGTGAATCGCAACAAAATCAGGGGTCGCAACATCAATTAGCGATGGTTTTACCAACCACTAGAAACACCGCCATTAAGTCATTCAAGGCATTGCCCCAAAATAATTGGAGGGACATTAGCGACGTTCCCCAACCGCCATTATATTTTCTGGATATTTTTCTAGTGGTATCGGAAATCATTATTTTCTTAAAAAAAGAACTAAATATAGCGGCGGTTCAAAATCGCTAATGCTAGGTTTTAGTTATTATGAGGGTTTAGGAATTACCACTGCCATATTTAGGGTTTCTTTTTAATTTTCATCAATTTTTAATGGCTCATTTAAATTTAAATCGCCTCTATATTTTTTAACATTTTAAAAATATAATTTTTTTTTCTCAATATTTTCATTTTTCGTCCTATTTATATATAAACATACAAACAACCAATTCATCCAATACAAGTCTATCAAATATCATCTAATATATAAAATGACATAACCAACAACAATTAGCATAATAGAAAGGCATGTATATATAATTAAGTTTCCAAAATACGTCAACAAAAATATAAAATCAATCAGCGTATAATCCACAAATCTTAACTAAAACATTCCACACTTAAACTCCATCATAGATAATATCCTAAGGCTGATCTAGTGAAAGGAAGTCATCAATGTGCATGTCATCCAAGTCAATGTGATTGAAGGCCTGAGATGACTGCTGCAAAAAACAAATAGCAAGTCTAAAAATCAATTCTTCAATGAAATAAAAATATTAAGGTATGAATTAGAGCATATATATATATACCCGACCCCCTCTAAGTACAGCCACTTGATCTGATGGCAAGGCTATATTCATTTGTGCCATAACCGTCCCTAAGACTTGTCTAAGACCTTCATTTGCTTGTTTTGATTTCTCAAGTCTGCTCCTCAAAGACTACACTTTAGTACTAGATGACTAAGTCTGTTGAGAACCAGCAATCCTAGATGATTTGCCAAGCACGGACATCATCCTCATCCATCTGGGATGCTTCGGGCCCATCACTCATGCCAAGGAGTCAGTCAATGACACGAGGATCGATCCAGGATCCTTATGCTCTATCTCCTCAACATTCTCCTATAGATGTGAAAAATTAAAATGAATGAGCTACAATAAAGTACAAATTTCCATTCGGCAATGATCTAAAAAATCTATTATTTCACCTATCGCAAAATTCATAACCTTCTCAGAAATATAAGTCCCATCTACTCTCTTGTGGGAATCGATGAACATCCTTCCCCAACTCGGCTCAATACCCTTCTTTCGAAACTTCAAATAACCAAATACAATGGTGTTAATAATCTTAACTAATACTTTCCAGTAACACAGAATTACCATTAAGTTAGTGTTTACCTCTTCGGCCATCCTCCTAGCATTCTTTTGAACCATGATGTGATTGATAATCTGCCTTTTTTTTATTTTCAGTACTTATTCTTGCCATTTCCTATAATATAAACAAAGTTAACTTAATATCTAATACTGATAATATATATAATAAAAACAACATCATATATCATCAACCTAACAAAAGTACAAATTTGCCTACAACTATAATTTGATCCAGCTTGTAATTAGCAAAGACTATCCAATGATCCTTATCAATCCCCTTGGATGGCCTATTAACATTTTCTTCTGCCGTTCTGGTAATGTCATAATTCTTCTGATATAATCTAGATCTGTAGTCCTTCCATTTCTTGTTAATACTCATCATGACAAAATCAATGGCAACTGCATCTTGAGTCTCAAAATAAAACTTTACCTTCGAAACAAAAAGTATCATTTGTTAAAATAAAGTAGCCATACATTAATTAATAAACAATAAGCCATCAAAGTAACCTTAACCAAAGAAACTATTAAGTATACATAACAACGTTAAACAACATTCAAATGAAAGTATACAACAACTTCATCAAATAAGAAAATTTTCCAACAATAGCCATCAAAGTAACCTTAACCATTGAAACATCAAGTATACATAACAACGTTAAACAACATTCAAATCATATTTAGAGACTAACTCAATCTTGACATTTTCATATTAAATCTTGTCTAATATGTGACAACATTCAAATGAAAGCACACAACAATTTCATCAAATAAGAAAGTTTTCCAACAATAGTCATCAACATGGCTGTCAAACTCGCGAGTTGAGTAGTAAACTCGCAAGATTTTCCGATTTTAGGGGGTATGAATGTGTAAAATTTGATCAAAATCAGAAAATCAAGTAAAATTGGCCAACTCACCAGTCAACTCAATAAACTCGATGAAATCACGAGTTTGACCGAGTTCTAACTTTCCCTAAATTCCCATCTGAAATTGAAATACCCAATTTAATACCCGTGACCCGACCTTATTTAAATTTTAATTAACATAACTGAAGAGGGATTTGAGGCCATTTCCCTTCAGCTTTGTAACGAGCCGTTGTTCTTTCCGAGTCACTGACTCTGGTTCTTCTTCTTTCTTCCTCAATCGGTCCTCATCTCATCTCTATCTCTGTGATGCTACTGACTGACTGTACTACTAACTCTGGCCATTTCCCTTCAGCTCTATAACGTGCCGCTGTTCCTTCCGATTCTGGTTCTTCTCCTTTCTTCCTCAATCGGCCCTCATCTCATCTCTATCTCTGTGACGCCGCTGACTGACTGTACTGCTGAGTGCTAACTCTGGCCATTTCTCTTCAACTTTGTACTGTTGCTGAGTGCTGACTGCTGCGCCTTCTGCCGAGCTGTTGAGTGACGCAAACACGGAAACAATGGTAGGGAAAAAAAATAGTGCCTCAACTGTAAATAACTTCACTCGAAAGCTTTATTACAGAAAAAAGGGAGAATCAAGAATAAAACGACAATATTCTTGAGACACTATGAGAAACGAATTTTATTGATTGAAAACTCAAATCATCATGAAAACAACAATGTCTCCGAAAGCAAAGAAAAATCGGCATTAAATAAACCATAGAACAAAAATTAGAAAATTACGAAAAGATCCCTAAAGTTTTTAAAAGGCCCAAAAGTCCACCTAGATGACCCCGAATGGCCAAAAAATGGCCTTGTTCATAGCAAAGCTGTGTCTAATACTCCCTGGACAACCCCGGATCGACCCGTCAAATTTGAGCCCATTCTGACGCTCTCGCAACTTTTCAGTTCTTACGTTCCGACCCCAGAAACTTTTCCGAACTTCTCCGAATTATCTCTGATTGCCTTGAAACTTCTCCTGTAGCCTCTTGGACCTACGTGGGCAATCCTGGATATCTTCCTGGGCCAGCTCTGCGTCATTGAATCACTGACTGCCGAGGCCCTCGTATTATCTCATTTTCTGTGAGTTAATTGTGTATTTTATGTATGGGTTTTGGTTACCTGGCATTATCCGAGACGCTGATTATCTAGGATTTATTTGTCTTTTGGTTTTCTTAATTTGGTCAATAACTCTATTTCTTTTGACTTATGGAAATTTAATGTACAATGTCTGATTTTAAAGCTTCATCGAAGTACTTGATGGATAATTGAGCTTTGTGTTATGAAGATAAAATATGTATGAGTTAATGGAAAGGGAGTCTTTGATGTTGTTTTTGAACCTATTGACAATCATAAGCTGGGAGTTTAATTAGTTTTCTTCTGGTTATGTGTTTGTGGTGGTGATGGAGCTTGCAGGTGGTTGATTTGTTTTCATAGTCTTAAATTGTTTTCCTCGGCTTATAGCTTCCATGACTGTATCACAGTAATGTAAAGTGCCTTTGCATTAGATCTTGCTTTTATGTCAATGGTTGGTTTGAAATCATTGATTTGGATTTCTTAATTTGGTCAATAGCTTTGTTTCTTTGGACTTCTGGAAATTTAATGTCTAATGTCTGATTTTTACACATATCTTCACTCCTAACTGTGTCATAGAAATGAAATCATATTTGTACTTATCTAATAACTGTATTCATTTTTTAGTCGGGGAATTTATTCATTTCTTGGGTGAACTGTTCATTAATTTGATAACAACCTTACTTCACAGTTCACAGAAATGCCACCAAAGAGAAAAAATTCTAGTGGGAATCGTGTTAATATTGGGTGGGAACATGCTATTGATGTTGATGGAAATGCTAGACAAGCAAAGTGTAAATATTGCAATAAAGTTTTTAGTGGTGGAATTTTTCGATTCAAGCATCATTTAGCTAGAACACATAGAGATGTTGAACCGTGTTTATTTGTTTATGATAAAGTAAAAAAGATGATGTTGTCAATCGTAGCAAAAGCAGACGAAAATGCTTGCAGGAAAAAAAGGGAAATGTATGGGGTAGGGAATAACTCTGATGATGACACAAATCTTGAAGTAAATCAGAAAGTAATAGTATCACAAAATCAAATAAGTAAAGGTAAATGACTTTTGAAGATTAGTAGCTCTAGAGTTGGAAGTAGCATTTATAGTCAAACTTTGAATCAAATGTTGAAGAAAGAATTAAGGAAAGATGCTTGTAATCAGATTTGCAGGTTTTTCTACACAAGTGGCATTCCCTTTAATTGTGTGAAAAATCTGGAATTCATTAAAATTTTTAATATTGTGGCTAGACATGATTTCGGGTTTAAGCCTCCATCTTACCACGAAATAAGGGTGAAATTTTTAAAGAAAAATTTAGATGATACAGAATGTGCCATTCAGGAGTACAGAATTGAATGGAAAAAAACAGGCTGCTCTATCATGTCAGATTCTTGGACAATTAAAAATTAGATGCATTTGCAATTTCATGGTGAATAGTCCTAAAGGCACTATGTTTATAACTTCAGTTGATGCATCAAATATTTTTAAAACAAAAGAAAATGTTTTTGAAATGTTAGATAAAGTGGTGGAGATAGTAAGAGAAGAGAATATAGTGCAATTAGCGACTGATAATGCTACAAACTACCAAGCAGCAAGACCTATGTTGATGGAGAAAAGAACAAAGTTGTTTTAAACACCTTATCTTGCACATTGCCTTGACTTGATATTAGAAGATTTTGAAAAAAAAAAACTTGCAATTCATTAGACAACCATCAGAAAAGCAAAAAGGGTGACTTCTTTTATTTATTCAAGAACCCTATTGATTAGTATATTGAGGCACTTTACAAACATGATGAATTAACTTAGAATTGGTTTGGATTTAGTCCAATGGGTGAGAAAGAACAAGTTCAATTCGATGAAAATAACAAGCACGTGCCTAGGGTGGAAAATGTAAAGAGTTCAAGCCGCTTAGATCCTAAAGGTTTATTTGGATATTCAATTTGATGATAATGGTAGTGGCGAAGAACAAGCAGCAAGTGATGATCGCAATGGACTTTCTTGAGTATTGATTTTGATGATTGATGTTTTTTCTTATTTATGTAGTTTTTTATGTTTTCATGAAATTTGATTTTGATAATTGATGTTTTAAACAATGTTAGATGAATTTTAGTTTTATAAAACTTGTTAGTTTATTGTAATTTTATTTGGAA
>JAOXNR010000031.1:5150323-5160376 GCA_028571225.1 Parsonsia alboflavescens
GCAAATTGCCGTTACGGTAACGGCCGGAGCGCGCATTAAGGCGCGCTCCGGAGCGCACCTTAGCAAATCCGTATATAAATATATTATATAATGAATCCCCTTCTCAGATTGCAGAGCAATTTATTTGAATAACAATCTCTTGCTTGCAGTAGATTTAGTGTTTATCCTCGTAAATTTCTGTCAAGCAAAACGCTAGCACAAAAGAAGAAAGGTTGAACCAAATGCAGAGTAAATGAGTCACCAATATTTGAATTTGACAACAAAATAAATGAAAAATACTTCAAGGTGGGGTTGTAAAGCGTTTTTTCTTCTCCACATCATGAATTGCCTATATCATTTGTAAGCTTGTTTTAATTGTTTCATTCATCAGGTGGCAATATCTAGAGCATTAAATGGTATTGGCCTTGCAATAGTAGCTCCTGCAATTCAGTCTCTCGTAGCAGACTCAACAGATGACAGCCACCGTGGCACAGCTTTTGGATGGCTACAGCTGACCAGCAATATTGGTTCAATAGTTGGTGGCTTACTTTCTTTATTAATTGCTCCAGTTACATTTCTAGGAATTCCTGGATGGAGGATTTCTTTTCATTTGGTTGGAGTTATCAGTGTATTGGTTGGCATTTTAGTTAGACTCTTTGCTCACGATCCTCACTTTCCAGATAGGGGTGTGGTGGCAAGTAACAGAATTCCTAGAAAACCCTTCCTGTTAGAAATAAAAGATCTCGTTCAGGAAGCCAAAAAGGTGATGAGAATCCAGTCTTTTCAGATCATTGTTGCACAGGGTGTCACTGGTTCCTTTCCATGGTCAGCTATGTCATTTGCACCTATGTGGTTAGAGCTTACTGGCTTCTCTCACACGAAAACAGCCTTTCTAATAGGTGTGTTTGTCATAGCAAATTCTTTTGGAGCACTCTTTGGTGGAATGATGGGTGATTTCCTGTCCAAGATTCTTCCAAATTCTGGCAGGATAATCCTGTCGCAGATAAGCTCAGCTTCGGCCATCCCGCTCGCAGCTATTCTCTTGCTAGCATTACCAGATAACCCATCAGCAATTTTCCTACATGGTTTAGTCTTGATTGTTACTGGATTTTTCATATCTTGGAATGCGGCAGCTACAAACAAGTATGGATCTACTAACTGAATTTGTTTTCTTGTTTTCCTGTTTGCCAGATCCTGGTATTACTTGCTTTTCTGTTACTTTTACCATCCTTTTCTGTGCAACACCGATAGCCTTCTCTATTGTGAACCTTATCCCGTTAATTTTGTCGGTCTATGTCATCATTTTGATAATACGCAAATGAGATGTAAATGTTTCACTTATTTTTTGTGTGGCTAATCATTTTAAAGGGAGAAATGCCAATCATCTTAAAAAGATAAGATTTTCTTAGTAACTATCAACTTTTAATTAATTAATTAATTAATTTTTATTTTGAACATTCAAAATCTCTTACAATTCTACTGTCGTTCAAGTTGAATTTCGAAAGATTTTTTGTTGCCATGAACTGTGGAAACTTTTCATTGCAGAGGTATGTTTTCCTTGGTGTTGTTGCAAAATTGGTCACCAAACTTTTCACCATTATGATTGATTTGTATCCGTAGAAGACTCTGCAAAGTACCGTCAATTTTGTTTGGTTTATGTGACTTATTAGGCTATGTCAGTAATGCCTGATCCCTTTTCTACTTCCTGACATGGTAATGTCTATGTTTTGGAATGGCTGCTGACAAGATTATTTACCTAAAGATCTGTTGGTTCAGCTTACTATGGACATTATTGAACATATGGTGATACCAGTAGAATATGTGTATGTATCTAGATATGTTCACGAGATCCAGCTATAGGAAACTTAAGAAACATTGAACTAATGGAGTCATTTACCAGCTTTATTCAATTGATTTATACAGCTCCTGTTAATGCTATGATTAGAATTGAATATTGCATTCATATACTCTAGACAGTCCTATTTTTGCAGAGATTGTCCCTGAGAAGTCCAGAACAAGTATTTATGCATTGGATCGATCATTTGAATCCATATTATCATCGTTTGCCCCTCCTGTTGTTGGGGCATTGGCACAGTACATCTATGGTTATCAACCAGTTCCCAAAAGTTCAGAGCACATAGCAACAGACAGAGAGAATGCTACCTCATTGGGTAAAGCACTTTATACAGCTATTGGAATTCCAATGGCTTTATGTTGCTTTATCTACTCTTTCCTCTATCGCACCTACCCCAGGGACAAAGAGCAGGCTCGGATGCAGGCTCTAATAGAATCAGAAATGCAATCAATAGGATCGGACATTTCACCTCTGAGAGGAAAACATTCCTCTGAAGCAAAAGAGCTTTGTTTTGATGATCAGACCATTCTTGAAATGGATTATGATGAGGAAGGATATGAGTTGATGGTTGCGAAGAAAAAAGATCTATCTTCTGATGGTCACCGTATTCGAGGTGACTTGTGATATTCATAGAAGCCCTAATTGCAAGAATTCCGAGTGCTGGAGATGACCAAGTTTCTAGGCTGCATTTTAATTTGTGAGACATGTTGAGCTGATTAATTTTTGGATTATTGATGGAAATATAACAACACTGTCAGAGATATAGCAGAGAGTCCCAGAAGATCTGTATGTCCAGTTTCATTTTGGCTTTGTTCTTTTGGTTGGAACATTGTTTGAAGCATATTAGTGCTCAGGATGCTGACCACAGAAGGCTACAAGCTTGCCATAGAGCCAGAAGTAAATAATCATTACATGTGCTGGCTTCCTACACCTTGCTTCTCCATACTTAATTTTGTCTCAATTTTTGTATATTAAAGTTTACACAGTGAGCATAAAGTTAGATTGAGTAGCTAGACTATGAACAGTGTAACACAGTATAGTTTACAGGCTTCCGTTAAATATTATATAGAAATGGGACTGTATTTGATTCTATTATATATATTCTTTGGATTTACTCAAAAGTCTATCCTCTCCAATTAATTCAGGGGTTGGAATGTGTTTGCTGTATTCCAAACTTCATTTCTATTACATGTCTCGGTATAATCTAGGATACTGCTGTTTGGAAATACAAAGGTTTAACTGCATGGGGTCATTTCTTTCTATTTCAGTATTTCCTTTGGATAACTTGAGTCTGCAATCTGAAGAAATTGTAAGTTCTGTATCTTTTGAAGGCCTTAATCTTGAAATGTTCGAATTGAATTCGTACAGATGAAGTCTCAAAGGTTTTGTTCAATTTAATCAAACGCTTGAACAAGCAAAGCAGTCTTCAAAAGAAATATACATCAGCATTAATTGCAGAAGCTGCAAATCGCAACCACGCATTATTCACCACCTTGACATTTGAGAACTTAAAAGGGAAATGACTTGTAAAGAAAATATTGACAGGAGCAAAGCTTAATTAGGTTTCCTGGCAGAGATCATCACAAAGCGTCTATTCCTTAAACACTTGAAATCCACTAAGCCACAAGTTGTGCATAGATCTTCAAGTTCGCTACTGGATAAGAACATATGGCTTCCAGAAAATTGTGCAAAGTTCTACAAATAGAAGTAAAGTCATCAGAATAGTGCTTTGAGGAGTTGCATAAAGGTGCAATGACTGAAAGCTAATATTAGGGCTGAGAATGAAATACAGCAGACATGGGTGTGGTTCTTGATCAGTAGAGAGAGAGAGAGAGAATGGGTACATTAAAAAAGAGGCCAGACATTGGTCAGTGGTCACAGGTGGAGAGGGAGGAAGAAACTGTATGCCAAAACTTTCTGCCCTGGTTAGGGTCAACAGCACTAAGATGGAATTTGAAACGGAAGGCAGACAGTGATTTCCATGCTGGAGAGGGAGGAAGAAACTGTATGCCAGAACTTTCTGCCCTGGTTAGGGTCAACAGCAATAAGATAGAATTTGAAACGGAAGGCAGAGAGTGATTTCCATGCAGAAGACATAAAAATCTTGTTGATTTCCTTGAATACATATACCTGGCGAATAGGCCCAAGTAATGGGATAAAGCCAAATGGACCATCCAGAATGTAAGTCGTAGCAACAAACATTCCTCCAGATCGTAGCACCCGACTTACTTCTGCAACCTGTAAAAGTAGTCCCATAAAACCTTCAGCATACTGGTCAGCTATTAAAAGGTAAAATAAATCTGGAATCAGAAATGGTAATGTTGCCAAGTAAGTAAGAACTCAAACAGATTCATAACATTCAATTTCATTCAGAACAAAGGATCTTCTTCTCCTATGTAGAACGTGAAAAAAAGTTAACTAGAAAAGAACCAATTTATTTGCATGTAGGAAGCACATTTGGGATTCTGGCCAAGTATTCCTTTGCAAGTTTCCACCATCCTGACTTTTATACACACATATCATTAGGAAAATTCATTCTGATCTCCAAGACTAAGAAGCGACTATATTCAACCACACACGCTAAGAAAGGAAAAGAAAAGAAATATCCGATAGCATCCAGGTTACTCTATCACCAGTTTCTTTCCAGAACAAAAAAAAAAGGGAAAGACAGAAAGTGAAAGAGCAAGATGAATTTCAAATGGGTGAACAAATAAGGTAGAAACTCACAGCTGCTGATGGTGAAGGCCAACAATGCAAAGCAGCACCAGCATGCAGAGCATCTATAGTACCAGAACCAAATGGAAGCCTAGATATGTCAGCTCTAACCAACATTATATTGCTGCAAAAACAAAATCATCCTAGGACACGTGAAAAATCACAATCTTAAATATATTTCACAAACATATAATCTTATGAGGCAGATTCCTACTCTTTGGGAAAGTTTTCCTCCTGCTTAATGAAATCAGAACACTGCTGCAGCATAGCCTCTGAGAAGTCTAAAGCAATGACAAGAGAAAATAGCCCACTCTTGGCAAAAAGCCTGGAAAATAGTCCACTGCCACAACTAGCATCGACAATGTTTCCACCCAATACTGGGCTGAGATAATCCCTTATCAATTCAAACTACAGCCATAAATATTACACAATTAGTTAGAGGCAACAGGATGAATGCAATGAAGATAAGACGGTATGTGCAAGTTGGAGAAAGCACCAAGTAACATGCATGTGACTTAATTCAACAGTTCTGATTGCAAAGAAGATTCCAAGTGCTGTGAAATCTGAATTCATCAAGTAAGTCCTCTATTACATCTGTATCTTTTCTGATAAAGCAATTTAACATGATGCAGAGAATGAGACTCAGGAAAAAACTTTATTTTCATTAAGATGCAAAACATTTACTTATTTTATTGGGTTGTCATAGTTGCTTACATTCTGATGTGGACTAACTGAGATATAAAAATCATATTGGGTTGTCATAGTTGCTTACATTCTGATGTGGACTAACTGAGATATAAAAATCATTTTCATGGTAAAAGGCAAAATTCATTGGTCTAAATCTCATCTGGGATAAAATGATTCTATTGCAGCACTAATCATAAAAAATTTTTGCAGCAAACTTTATATATCAAGCAACAAGAGAGCAATACAAAAATGGAATTCATCATAAATGAGATGAAAATAAGCAAGAATAGGAAGCTAAATATTACCTCTTTCTCTGACCCTGGGAAACCACCCAAGAGAGAAAAACTTTGTCGCCAGCCCCTCTCATACAGGAAGGATACTAGAGACAGTCTGTTCCAAGTTCCAACTAACATCAGTAGAGAATTATATACATAAGCCAAGACAGAATCTACACATGACCCCAGGTTATACAAGCTTGACATATAATGCTTGAAGATAACAACAAAAGAAAAACAGTAAAGTAAAGAATGTTGCAGAAGCAAGCAAATAAACACCGCAGCAAGGACCATCATTCTGGTAAATTTTTTTCCCTGCTTTCCAATACAATTTTGCTAGTAAAAATGGTTGATAATTATGTAGATGGCAGGTCCCCGGAGCCCATTCCAGTGGAATGAAGGCACCCAGAAGAATTTCAACTTTTCAGATTTTGGTTTCTTTCCTCTATTAAATGTGTTTCAAATACTTCCAAAGTAATTCAAAATGTTAATCACTTATATGGAGTTACAATTTTTTACGGAAAAAAAAACAAATTACTTGTCCATGAACAAGAGGTAAATGTCCAATAATCAATGAGACCTGATCCAGGTGTTCTATAGTTCAGTTCAACCCTTCGAACTTGATTGAAGATATCAAGGATCTCCCTCAATTGCGGTGAAAATGCTAGAACTTTGTAAAAGTATTTATTCATTTCATTGTTCTTTCACGTGAAAGATGATCTGAATGCAGGACTGTGTTGCCTATAAAGCAACAAGTGTAGATTTTGGAATATGAAAAGCAAGAAGAATAGCAGGATTTCAGTTAGTGTCAATAGATTCGACAACAAGAAGCTATCCAAAAACTTGAAGCATATAATAGATACTCTTTACCAGTAAGAAGCAGGGGATTAAATTAGGTAACAAAATTCATGCCAAACAAATGTAGTACCTGAAAAGCTCAGTAGAAGCTGGCATAGCTTCACCATATGCCTTGCCACCACTAGCAATGGTCAGATCAAGGATGGTCTCATTGCCAAAGTAAGCCTTCCTGCAGGTCTTGCACTGTAAATTAGACCAAGTAGCAGAACTCCTGTGGCAAAATGAAAAAATAAAAATGTTAGAAACGCATAAACCATATGGCAAATACGGAAGAAAGAATTCCGTCACAGTATTAATAGATTTCTGCAGAATAAGAAAAGGGGAAGACTTATTCTGAAGTCAGAATGAGTATAACTTACGAAGATATGCCTGAATCAGGATTCGAAACCAGAGGTCCATGGCAAATAGGACAAGCAAAGACGTTACTGTAGTTTTCCAACTTCATCTCATCCAACAAGGGATCCTAAAATACAAAAAGAAGATCATTAGTTTATCAGGAAGCTTAACATATCACCAAGAGATATCACTTCTGAACTCAAATAAGATTTCACCTTAAACCAAATAAACATTCATTATGTATACGAAAAAAGAAAAAGCCACTCAATTTCAACAAATGCCGGGATATATCCCTTCAGCGAAGCTTTTCATGAATATATTAGTATAGTATATATTTACAACCGGATATTAACACTACATAGTCCATGACTTCCCTACCAGCAGTTTCAAATGCAGGTGCTCTAGAAACATCGTCTCTGGAGTCGAATAATCCAAACCAACAAACAATAAATATTTTCAATTTTCACGTTTCAATTGTAAGAAATTCACATATATGAACATTTACAGAGAAAAGAGTAAGACGATTAGGAAATTTACAGGCTTGGTTTCAGCAGAAGCTGTGGTGGTGGAAGAAGCTCGAACTTTTGCCGCTAAAAATCGCTTTACAGTACTAGGGACCAACCAAGACGGAGAGGTAAGAAGAAGTAGACGACCATTGATACTTTTGAGTTGACTCGGAAGGAAAATAGATGACAAGTTTCCCATACCGACCGTTGCCATTACCGTCGGCGTGCTCAGCACTTTTCGCTGGAGCACCCTCCATTTTATGGTGGTGGTGACGTGTCCCGACCGCTGCCCTCAATATTTATTTGATTTCTTTTGTTTGTTAGTAGAGGATTATTATATTTTTCAGATTTTAATCCTGGGTGAAGCTTATGAGGATTTCATATTCTCTTCAAATTTGCAAGGAATTTTGACTCATTTTGATCTCTCATATTTTAGTTCAAATTATAGCTTGATCGTAATTTTTTTCCAATCATTATGAATTTTTTCCTATTACGATCATCCATTTTGATTTAAATTAACATTTTTCGATAGATCATGGGACAAAACTAATCACCTAACCAATTTTAAAGGGAAAAAACTTCAATTGTTATTTCAAATTCAAAGTTAGTTTGAATTATTATTGAATTTAGATTATCTGCTAATTTGAATTTGGATATTTTAGATTAATTTGGTTTATCCATTAATCTCAAGGTAATCTAAATTTTCTTTCTTTTCTTTTTTAATATTGTGGTTGGATTTTTTATGAGAAATTGCAAATTGGCATTCTTGTAAATTTAAAATGATCAAGTGACCAGTTTCACCCTGTGATAAGAGAAAATGACAATTTGAACAAAAATGATTCATTATAATATGATAAGTAACTATAGTACGAGGGACCAAATAGGTAATTAAAAAAGAAAAAATTTTTTATGGGTTCGTTGAAATAGTAGATGAATGGTACTTTGTGCCAAAGAAATTGAAAATTTTCTATAACGTCATTTATTGCTCCCTCCATCGAAACAATTTGATTCTATGTATCAAAGCATATAAATATTTGTTAAGTCCTATTAATCCTACTAATCTAGTGATAAGTAATAATATTTGGGATTGAAAACTTTTGAGTTCAAAATACGAAAAGAATATATGGGATGTCACTATTGATCGTCAAAGAGAAAGGTAGGATTAGAGAAGGGATGAGTATAAAAAAAAGCATATATATTTTATAAAAATTATTTTAAAATTTACTTTGTTATGAACAATAAGAAGAGCTAAATAAATATAAGAAAAAAAATTTAAATCAATTTTATTTTATGAATTTTTTCCATCTATCTAAAATTAAATGTCTTTATCTTTGGGAACAGGAAAGGATATGTATCATGTGACCTCACGACATCAGGAACAAATCTATAATTTAAACTAAGGTCAAATACATTCTATAATCGAGTGGAGGGAAATATTAATACTATTTAATGCAATGATAAAATTTATTGAAAAATTCTTCCGTCAAAATTTAATATCCATATTTTTTATTATAGGTTATTAAAACTTTATTTTTAAAATTAATTAAAAATTTAATAAAAAAAATTGACATTGAAAAATTAAAAATAAATTAAGTAAAAAATTTTTATTAAAATTTGTAAAAATTAAATTGGAACATTTAAGTTTCAAATGAAGGGAGGATATTTTAGTAAAATATTATAAAAAGACTTAGGTTTAAAATGATAATAATACTTAAAATAATAATTATTCTTATTTTGCGTAAACACACTGCACTATTAATATATTTTTTCTTGGTTATTCTATATTATTTCCCGAAATTAGGGGCGGCACAGAAACAGTGAGTTAACTGCCAATTGTTGTTTTGGCTGGTTTTAAGTTTGGACGCAGTCTGTAAACCTTTTCCACTGCTACTAAATCATGCGAGAGGCATGTTATGTTGTTGTGGTGTGGTGTGTCGTATCGATTACTTAAATGAATATTTAGCTTTCAAGACTTGAATCCCAATTTCATAAACTTATCAAAAGAAATGTAATTTTTATTTTTTTAAAAAAAAAATTAGATGTACTAATTTAAAGATTTATTTTAATATAAAATGTTATTTCGTTGAAAATGTATTTTTATCAACGTTTTCTTAATATTGAGATAGAGATAGTGAAAGTCGAGATGATATTAAAAAGAATGGATAAAGATTATAAAGAAGAACATGAAAAGTGATAGCAAATGATTTATAATGGGTGTATACAATTTTTTTCCTCTTTTAGTAAATCAAGAAAATTAATCTTAATGTTTTCTTTTTTTTGAAAAAAAAAAACACTAATCAATCTCGGTATTAATTGGCTCTTCCTTTTTTTTTTAATCCATCTTGAGGTTTTATAATTTTATTTAGATAAAAAGTTACAGACAAATGAAAAATCCAAGTAGTCAATTTTTTCATATTAAGAAAACATTTGAATTTAATTTTTTTTTATATATGTATATATTAACTATTAGTGTTTAATGTATTGTACTTCATAATCAAACACTATAAAGAGCTCAAAAAAAAAAATCATATAAAAATCAAAGTATTATTTATTCAAATAATTTATATTAACAAATTATAAAAAGAAAATCCAAATAAAACAGCTCGTCAAAAGAGTCAATGCTATAAGGAAATGCTACATAGAAAAACAGAATTCAATAATATAGAGTGTTGGTTTATATAGGGGCGTTTTCATTTTTACCCATGTTAAAACAGTAATTTCTTATTTACCCAATTTTTCACAATATTTCACAATTACTCATATCTAAACTAACTTTTCATTCCATACCCATTTTGACTTTTAATTAAAATAAAAAATCAAAACATAACATTTATTCTACTTT
>JAOXNR010000031.1:5160476-5216025 GCA_028571225.1 Parsonsia alboflavescens
GGATGAAATTGGGTCAACCCATTTGGGTAGAAATGAAATGTTTATAGAAAGTGGGTAAAATTGAAATTGGGTCAATCCATTTGGATATATTTGGAAATTAATTGGTTTATATATTCACATGATCAACAAAAAATCAATTCTTGTAAATATATGTAGGTGTAGTTCACATAAAGTACATTGATATACTCTATAACATCTTCTTTTATATATGCATATATATATATAAGAATACTTTTGTGTGCTATGTAGCAAACAAATTCGTATGCTACTGACGGAAAAAGTAGCGCCAATCTTCTGCAACGTCGATTTTTTTAATCTATAAAGAGAAAGTCAAGGCACTGTGAAGCATACAGATTGAAAAAAATCGATGTCGCAGAAGATTACTACTACTTTTTCTGTCAGTAGCACAAAAATTTATGTGTTACGTAAAATACGAAAGTATTCTTATAGATGTACATATATATAAATCTCACTTTATTGTGTGTCGAAGTTATCAAATTTTTATCTAGTTGAACTGATCTTATTATATATTTTAATCTTAAAAAAAAAAAAATATATATATATATATATAGGTATGGAGTGTACTAAAACACCCTGTAACATCTTCTTATATATATATAAAAATATATTAGGACGAACAACAAATCTCACTCCGAATATATTGAGTATCAATGACATTATGGTATATATTGTACATTTTGACTTATGAATCATTTACTAAGACACGTGCATTGAGGCCGGATTGTATTGGGCCAACCACACGTAGCGCTAATATGAAAATGAGCATAATAATTAGGTTGAAAATGCCGTAATCCTTTTTCTTTGGGGAGGGATATGAATATGAAAAGGGTGAAACTTTTTGGTACCATACATTACAATGCAACCGATTAAAAAGTGTCTCCCCTCTTCCTATATTAGCAACATATCGAGATGTCAAAAGTTGATTCAAATACTATTAAAAAAAACCGATTAAAAAATCACATATGAAGATTGAAAACACAATATTCCTTATTATATCATTTTTAATTTAATTATAAAAGTATTCTTGAAAAGTCCTATTAAAATAAAATAGAGTTTTCTTTAAAATTTAATAATATTTGAAAAATTTAGAAATATAATTTGCTGCATTTTTTCTCTAAAACTTATGTAATTTAAATTTTTTAAAAAATATTAAAAACTTTACTTTATAAGAGAGAGAAATAAAAAATTGGAAGTATCACATAAATTTCAAAGTATCCGCCTGTGCATATATAATATATACAAGCACGTGTAATAAGGTGTATAGGCTACGTATATTCATTATTATAAATTTATAATTTTCCTCGTTGGGTTATTGATATAAATATTTATACATAAATTATTGATATAAAGTGAAATAATTATTTATTTGAAATTTTATTATAAAGTTGAAAAATAAAACACAGTTCATTTTCTTTTGATGTGAAATTGTGGTGAAATGCTTCGTCTTTCCCATTAAAGAGATTAAGCAAAACTTTTGAAAGGATGGTTTATTCATAATAGTAAACCCAATTTTTTCCTCCCAGAGACTACTAAATAATAAAATACCATCAAATCTACATTAAGGGAGAGATGGAGATATAAGATTGAAATTCAGAATCTATAGACAAAATCAAACTAACACAAAGCCTTTATCGATGACAAAACAAAAGCATCACCATGTATAAAAGAATTCTTTCAAAACCAAATGAAGTATATACACTTTGATATGAACAATAAAGTGATCATTGAACTTATTCATTTTTTTCAATGTAACCATCGAAGTTAAAAATTGCTTAATTTCATCATATTTCTTTGTGAATTTGAATAATTAAACTACTATATGATGTTTTGACAAATATAATTAATCAAGTGAATTCACCTTCCCATGAACATAACATTTAAGTTATCTATGTCATCCACTTTTCCATGTTAGCATATTTCTCTTAATAAAAAATCATGTCAACAATCCAATATATAAAAATAATATATAATTAGGCAAGGCCCTAATTTCTTTTCTTTTCTCGGACATGGCCCCACACCCAGTCCCAAGGGATAGTAAAGGAGCAAAGCATGGTGACTCAACTACCTCAAGGCATGAGGACCAAGCTTACTGCATCATTAGTAATGATGCGCCATCTATTACCTTGAACCAATTGAGCTAAGCCTGTGAGGCTTTTCCTTTCTTTTTCTTCTTAGCCGGTGAAGTCGACTTCTTCTTTGCCTGTCACGACTTTTTCTTCTGCTGTCAGTGTCCTCCTCTTATTCTCCTGTGACGTCCTCCACTTCTTTTAGTGGTGATCGTCCTCCTCTTCTTCACCGGTGATCAAGTCCTTTTCTTCTTTTCCAGTGACGACATCTTTTTCTTCGTCTGTGAGGAACTCTTCTTCTACTGCAGGTGATGTCCTCTTCTTCTTCGCCTGTCACGAACTCTTCTACTATTGTAAGGCTTCAATCCCAGTCCCCATTGTCATAGATGTACTTTTCCCAAGCATCTGGTTTAAATTCCTTTTTTCCTTTTTTCTTTTTTTCTCTATTTGAGAGCTTTAGCTACAGAAACCTCAAATTCACCTTCTCCATATTTATTTAAGTGCCTTCTCAGAAGCTTGATGCCTTTATGCATGGAATGTTTATGGCTCTTTTTAGGATTGATCTGAACGAAGAAATTATATAAAAAAAATTGGAGTATTAATAGATGACTTGGATTGTTGAAGATTCATGATCTGCCGAGGAAGAAATTGACTGTGGCAGTAACGATACACAGCCAGAAGAATACAAGTAAGTTTTTTTTGAAAAAAAAAAATTGCCACGCCACGGTACAAAATGAAAATTTCTTTGCTCTAGTTGGTAGCGGGTGATTTTCACTGTTAATCCAACCACCTCACCATGAACTAAGTGTTTACATTCACAGAAATGGTTAAATTGAAAAAATTTGACAAGATTAGTGATCAGTTTATTTTTTATATCGATACACTTCTATAAAACATTGTGTTTTTCAAGTCAATATTAAAATTTTATTTATTATTAATTTTGTTGGGAATAGTAATTTAAATCTTACTATTTTTATTTATAATTATTCATAAAATTTTAAATTAATATTATAATTGATAAAGTAAGAATACATATATTTTTTTGCTAACGATTGATAATTAATAACGGTTAAATCAAAAGAGTTTTGCGTGGGACAAAATAATTGTAAATTTAACTAACTTTTTTTCCTTAATTTTTGAAAGGAGTATTTTTTATGATTTTTTCTTTTCAAAAAATTATGTTCTTTATGTTAAAAAAAGAAAGATTGTACATGTTCGACTCCTTTCAAACTTGCCCTGACCACAAGATCCTTCCAACCTCTATCATCTTATTTGTGTGATCTATGTCTTGAAAGCTTAAATTTGATATCCTTTGTCAACTGCCTATGTTTGGAAGATTAAATGCTTATATTTGACAAATAGTAACAAATCAGCGTTACAACCTTAAGGCAATCCATCCGGGATGAGAAAATGATTAAAAAGAGTAATCATGAAAATTGAAGTGTTTTCTTTAAACCCTATTTTGGTACTGGGTTTGGTTTCTACCTACTTGGATGGCTATATCTATTCTTTATTTTGGGATAAACATTCTCAATAAGAAGATTTTGAAATATTGGAAGATAAAAGTTTAAGGAAATGGGTTGGAAGAAAGAAGGTAACTAACTTTCATGGTGTTAAAATTTGATGTGGCAAGAATGGCAATGTGGAGAAAGTCTATTGGATTGTTGCACCAAATCAGTATGATGATTTGATATAGCAGGTGTATAGAAAAATTTCTCATGTAAGTATGAAAATGGAGTGTTGGAGTGTTTTCTTTAAAAGCTACTTTTATAATTTAAAAGAAAAGTCAAATATAAAAATCGAGGGGGGACTAATAGAAAAAAAGAAAAGTGAAAAAGAAAAAAAGATTATGAAAGAAAAAATACTAGGGAGGGGGGAGAGGAATCTGAAATATAAAAAGAAGCAACAAAATTAAAGAGAAATTGATGAAATGATTAAAAGGAGTAAATGTTAAAATTTGGACTGTTAGAGTGTTTTTTTTTTTACTAAAATAACTTTATAATTTAAAGGAAAAGTCAAATGAATTAAATATGTAATCATGATCGTTCATATTTAAATCATTTATAAATCATCCTTCAAATTATTTGAAAATGACTGTGATTGATTAATGATTTAAGTTAAATATTTACTCATTTTGACATCCCTAACGCAAACACTAGCCAATCAAAAAGTTCCTTCTCGTTAAGTTTGAACTTGTGAACTTGTGCATTTATATTACCACAAACAAGAAGGTAAAATTTATATAACATAATGGCCTTTTGATAGCCTCACTTATCAATCATGATCACTTTGGTAAAAATTAAATATTTTATTTATTAACTATTTTTTAAATTAAAAATTTTCAATAATATTATTTATTTAATAAATTTATATTTCAATACCAACTCAAGAATCTCATTAAAACTACATTAATAATGTTACCATATAACAACTTCCAAAAAGCTCGTCTAGCTCAGTCCATAGAACACAAGGCTCTTAACCTTGTGGTTGTGGGTTCTCAAGTCTCACGCTAGGTGGATAAAATATTATTTTATTTTTTATAAAATATATTGCTATTTTATTTATAATTAGTAGCACAAAATGCAAAGTCAAAATTTTTTAACATTCAAAGCCCATCTAGCTTGGTTGGTAGAGTGCAACGCTCTTAACCTTGTGGTCGTGGAAGGTTCGAGCCCCATGGTTATTTTAGCACTATATGTGGAGGTTAGTATTTCTAACCCTCCACATTTCATTACTTTACAAATAATTTGGATAAATATATTTTCTCATAAAATATAAAATATTTTACTAATTGTCTCTCCTTTTCTATATAAAAAATAAAATCACATTCCTTTACTTTACAAATAATTTGGATAAATATATTTTCTCATAAAATATAAAATTTTTTATACACTATTTTACTAATTGTCTCTTCTTTTCTATATATATATATATATATATATATAAAGGTGAATACGGTATATGAAGTATATTGTGACTTGCGTAAAAAAATAATAAAATATATACATCCATTATAGACATTCATACATGCTTTTTTATGAATTTATTTAAATGGGCATAAAAGTAAATTTGACAAGATTTTCTCCATTTCATTTCACTTTTCAATTTTATCAAATAAGAAAAAATTTTCATATTTACTTTCTCTCCACCTGTATCAAACAAGGGGAAGTAAATTGAGCATTTCCCCATCATGTATTGAATAATAAAATATATACATCCGTTATAGGCATTCATATATGCTTTTTTATGAATTTATTCAAATGGGCATAAAAGTAAATTTGACAAGATTTACTTCCCTTCCATTTCACTTTTTAGTCTAATCAAATAAAAAAAAATATTTTCCTATTTACTTTCTCTCCACCTATAGAAGTAAATTGAGCCCTTCCCCATTCCCCTCGCCCGCCAAGTTTGCATACCAAACAAAGCCTAAAGTGGGAGATGCTTGCAAAAAACTAAATCACATTAAAATAATGCAATGTTAAAGAAAGGATTTACAGACACCTTATCCTTTTGGCTTGATCAGTGTTTTAGAGGTTAAGTGAGAGATGCATGCGAAAAGAAGTTTTAGCAGCTGCAAGACAAACGTGTCCAAGTGCGAAAAACTAAATCACATTAAAATAATGCAATGCTAAAGAAAGGATTTAATATCATAATCCCATTATCTAAGCCCACAAAGAAGATAACATTAGTACATTCATTGGTACACATCACAGCTGAAAATAACTTCTTTAGGACGACTGTCATTTTTAATCTGAGTGGGAGTGGCCCCGAAAAGGGATAATTGGAAAATTATGATTTCAGAAAATGTAACTATCTGACCAGGGAAAAAAAAAAAAGTTTTCCAATGAAAAGGACTACAAGTGTAAAAACCAAAAGGTGAAGGATCAAAAGGATAAAAAAAAAAAAAGAAGAAACATTTATGACCAACAACATAAAAAATTAAGAAGGCAAAAGACCAATAAGGACAATCTACCTTATGAAATTTCAAAAATATCCCTCTTTGACTGTTCAAAAAAGAAAATCTAGTGAAATGTATTAATGGTGTAAAAGATAAAAGGTGGAGGACCAAAAAACATAAAAAAATTTTTTATAACCAGCCTTGTAAAAACCAAAAATTGGAAGGATTACAAATACCAATCTTTCTAAATATTTCTATTTTCATCTCGAATTATTTTACAAATTTTCTCTTTTTACCACTTATCTATTTGCTTTTTTTGTTGATATATATACACCTTCCATTTATATTTAAAAATTTTTATTTTCATGTTGAAATATGGTAAATTGATTGTTCACCTTTCTAAAATAAAGAAGTTTTTAATCTAAAATTCAACAAATGACCTCTTTGTTTTGAAGTTTTACATTTATTAATTTAAAGGTGTTACTCCTAATTACATTACTGATAAGAATAAAATTGTACATTTATCAAAGTAAAATACATTCTTCAAATTTTATATAAAATTTAAGTTAGACATTCAATTTCAATAAAAAGTATATGTGGGAAGAAATATTCACAAAGATTGACTTTTGTTGACTATGTAATACATATAGATACAATTTATATGCTTGTCTAACCTAGTCGGTAGACCGCAAAGCTCTTAATCTTGTGGTTATGAGTTTGAGTCCCATATTGGATGATTTTAAATTATTTTATGAATTTTCTATTTTTACAAAATATATAGAGGAGGAAACATTCAAAAGGATTGACTTTTTGTTGACTATGTAATACATATACTCCTAACCTTATGGTTATGACTGTGAGTCCCATTTGATGATTTTAAATTATTTTACAAAATTTCTATTTTAACAAAATATATCAAGGAGGAAATATTCAAAATGATCGACTTTTTGTTGACTACAAAATACATATAATTACACTTTTTATATACCCGTCTAGCTCAGTTGATAGTAAAACTCTTAACCTTGTGGTTGTGGGTTCGAGTCCCATGACGAGAGACTTTCAATTATTTTACGAATTTTCTCATCTTACCATTTCTCTTTTTTTCTTATATACTCCTCCCATTTATATTTAAATATTTCTATTGTCACTCAAAATATAGTAAATTGAATGCTCACTTTTCTAAAATAAGGAAGTTTTTAATTTAAAATTCAACCAACAACTTATTTATTTTAAAGCTTTAAATTTATTAATTTAGAGGTGTTACCATGTATATATATATTTTATTGACCATATAAATATGCATAAGTACACTCCACACTAATCTATATATATATATATATATATATATATATATATATAAAATAGGAAGTCCTTATGCTTAGATTTTTAATACTTGTCAATATATAATTGTGCTTTATTAAAAAAATGTATATTATTAATTTATTTTTAATAATTTATAATATAATATTAGTTGGTTCTAAATAATTAAGAAAAAATTATTGATAAGGGTCAATATATATATACTAATATAATATAATATTAAATACTAAGAATAAAGGAAGATTCAATGAATTGTTATTTGTCTCTGGCCATAAAATAATAACATATTGATTGGTATTAAGGTCAAAGAGATACAATAAATAAAAATTAATGAATTGCAATATATATAAATATATAAATATATATATATATATTTATATAGTTCTAGGAAATAAATTCACATTCCAACAAAACCTCTATAAATAAACTAAATAAATGCCAAAATATAATTCAAATTAAATTTTGCCACAATTTTTTGATTAAATTTCGTTTTGGCAAATTATTCAAAGTTTTTTTTAAAAAAAAAAATTCATATTTTTGAAATACAATAATAAAAATGCTTTTAATTTGAAAATATTCTTACTAAAATAAATTAAATATTAAATAGTTACCCAAAAAAATCTGCATATTCTTACCTATTTATTTAAATAGTAAAACTATAATAATATTTTTAATGCAAAACTACTCAAGTAATTTAGTTTACAATCTATAATAACTAAAAGTCAATCAACTTAACTGAACTTAAGTGAGTGAATAGGGATAATTATTAAATAATATTAAATGATATTTTAAATCTAGCGATTAAAGAAAGGATTTGACATGCAATATTATTTATAATTTAATTTTAATTAAGTAAATATTTAATCTACAAGGATTTAATTGTCTTCTCACCAAGATAAATTCAATAGTAATGGATTTTTAAACAACACACTTCATTTCTTGCTGATTTTATTATAATAAAATTACATGAACTAATATCAATTTTATTAGTTTAGTATTCATTGAGTTAAGAATATTCTTGTCTATATCTTCTAAAAGTACTGTATGTAGAAAACAAAAATTTTTTTTTTTTTTGAAAAATTAATTTTAGATTAAAAAGTTAAACAATAGAATTCTTTAATTTCTTTTTTTTTTCAAGAGGATATTTATTTGGATGGGTAGAAGGTGACACTGACACATTGAGTTAATTCTTCACAATAACCTTTTATTTTTCTATCTCTTAATTTAATATTCATTAAATTAAATTATTATTGTCAGTATCTTTCATGTATATAAATGATCAATTTTAAAAATGCTAAAAATTACACATAACTATTCTTTTGTATTTTTAGTTTTAAAAAAAAATTCGTGGATGGTGGATGATATGTAGTGTTGCCTTTTAAATTATACTTTATATTTAGTTTTATAACTTCTGTGCATTAATACATAGACAGTTAATAACTTTCTATGCATCGCATGGGTTTTATGCTAATTACATTAGTGATAGGATAAAATTGTACAATTACCAAGAAATATATTATTAACTTTTATCTAAAATCAAAGTTAGATATTCAATTTCAATAAAAAAGTATATTAGTGGGGAATGTTATAGAGCACAACCATGTATATTGTCTTTTTGTTACCATATAAATATACAAAAGTACACCTTATATAGAGTTCATTAATACACTTTATAATATTACCTTGAACACACAAAAAAAATAATCGGTTACGATTCATTTTTTGGTAACACAATATATGTGTGTTGGGAGAAGTTGATGGTGTTTAAACAACTAAAATAATTAGTGAGTCAAGGAAAACATAGTTTATGACAACACACTTACTATGAGTTATGATAGAATTTCTTTTCTTGATACAAAACCTATGTGTTGGCATAATTTTACCAATATGCCAATACTAATTTGTTGAGAAAAATATAAAATTTCCAACACATAAAGTGTGTCAAGAAAAGAATTATTGTTTCCACACAAAAAAAACATTCTTATGAGAAGTTTATATCTTTGCCAATATATGTGCATAGGAACAAGATAATCTTTCTTGATGTAGTTTTTCGTGTCGTAAAAAATATACTTTTATCAACACAGTTTAATGTGTCATCAAAATTATAATTTATGGCGACTAGCTTTTGTGTTTGAAAAAAAAAGTTATATCCCAATATTTAATGTGTAGTGAGAGGATTGTTTTTTCAACACAAGAAAGTAATGTCGGGAGAAGTTTATACCTTTGTCGAAACATATATGTCGGGAAAAGAAAATCTTTCTTGATATAATTTAATGTGTTGTGAAAAATAAGTCTTTATCGACACAATTTAATATGTCATGAAAATCACAACTTATGACGACTCACTTATGTCTTAAGAGATTATTTCTTTATTTATATGATTACATTATTTTGCATTTAATTTTTATCACAATATCTGTAATTATTAAGTAAATTATTTTGACATATTTAAATTGTGAATATGTTTTATATAAACTTTTTATATCATCGACCTTTATTTAAAATACACTTTAAATATATCATATCTTAATATTTATATAAAAAGTAATTTGACACAATGGTTGAGGTTAGTAGTGGATGCACACATAGCTTAAAATTGTATATATATATATGTATGTATGTATATATATAGTTAATATAAATATATATAGCTTTGGTTAAGAATTTCATTTAGTATCTTTTACCCACCCCAAAAATCTTAAAGGCTTAATTTGTGTATTCTTTATAAAATAGTACAAAAAATCTTAATTCCTTTTAAAAAAATAAATTCTTAAATAAAAACAAACTTTCTTTTCCAACTAGTTTTTAAATTTTCACTCAATACTTCTATGATTTAACCAATAAAATGTAGGTAATTATAATTATTTATAACCCTACTTAAACAAGTTATATTCGTAAAGCAATTGTTTCTTCCATCAATCGATGGGATCAAGAGCATCCCGTAACTTAATATTATTTTGGTAAAGAAAGTTTTTCTTTTCCTCCGTTTTATATATATTACTTATTTTATAAATTTCAGCAATAAAATTAGGATTTAAAATTTTGGTAATTTTAATTTTAATTTATTGAATTATTTGTTTCTTTTCACATTAATAACGCACCAAAATAATACTCGAATAGATATAATTTCCTATAAACCGGAAATTGAGGCCTAAAGATTCTATCTTATCATTCTAATTAAATATTTAATTTTATTAGAAGACATATATATAGTTGAATAAGTGTGCCTCTTGACATCCAGGATCTAGTTCCGCCACTGGTTCAGAAAGTAACTTTACAACGAGAGGTTGCAAGTCGGAATTATGATGAATTTTGTAAGTCTCTATAACCATTTTTCTCTCTTATATAAACTAGCTTCTCATATTCTTCTCCATTTCTCTCAAAAATGGTATGAGGTGCCGAAGGGTAAGAATAATTTCTGCAAAAGGAACACAACATTAACAAAGAATCCAAAGTCCTTTGGATTGATATATGTCATCATCCTTCTCCTAACCAAGCTCAAATTAGACACGTCCTAACTTTCTTAATTCCCCCCCCCCCCCCCCCCCCTATTATAGGGTCATTGTTAGTTGTTGATGATAGTGATGTTAAATCTGTTGTTAAGGAATAATTACCTCCTTCTACAAGAGGAAACCTGAAAATATTAAGAGAGCATTCCAATATTGGAATGGTTAAAGCAAAACTCTAATAAACTCACTTTTTAAAATTTAAAATTTCTCTATTAAACTCTTGTGTTGGGTAGATAATATCCGTTAATATTGATTAAAAAAAACACTAATTATCAATTAGTATATTATAAGCTTTTGTGTTGGGTAGATAATAGCAATTAAGCCTTTTTGGGTTATGAATAATGCAGGTATTAGTGTGTTCTCAAACAATAATTCAAAGCATGCAGTTTTGTCATTTGGAATAATTAGGTAATGTTTCTTATCAAAATGATGAATTAAACTTTGGTTTTCCCTGTGTCCAATTTGTTCTTATTCAAGAGTTTAATGTGGAAAGGACCACAAATTACTACATAAATGAACCCTACCCCAAACCCTTTTCCTTAATTAAGTAGTTGACATGGCAGTGTGTTTGGTGAGGGACAGCTCTAGTGATTCACTGATTAAGATATACCATATTCTCTTTTTCTTAGGATTAAGTAAGTTTACAACTGTCTTAGTATAATTAATCAATTAATTAGAGGGGTTTTCAATTAAAGATAACAAAAAGATGAGATCTTTAAACCTTGGGAGGATAGATGAAAGTCTTGACACAGCTTTTCTTTAACTAAGCTTTAAAACTTGTTTGTTGTGTGTGTTCCAAGTTAAGTTGGCAGTTGTCAAACCTCAAGTGTATATCATTATAACCCACATGTTGTGTTTGGCCCATTTTCTCACCCTTCTATACCTTTTTAACACTTTTTATAATTCACCTACATTCACTTTTTTTAAAATTTTTTTTCTTTTTTCTTTTGGTCCCTTGGAAATTCTTTCCCTACTCACTTTGGTATTGAACTAATGATGGAGTCCTAAATGTCCAACTAATTTGGGTATCAATGTGATCTACACTTTTATTGTCTCTTCTTACCTAATGGGATTCAAGGTGTGGAAATTTGTAGGTAGAAATAGTTATTTACCAGAGAAATTTATTGGGGTATTAAAAATAGTTATTGGGGTCAATAATATCTTGATATGTAAAGAAATTTTTAAATATTTAAAACGATCTTTTCTAATAATGTATACTAAAGAAAATTACATTTTATTTTTTTAATTAAAGATGTATTGATTACTTTCTCTTGTGCTTGTTTTTAGTCTCAAAATTTTATTTTCAGTATATAAACACAAAAATACATTATTAAATTACATTTTTCAATTTTGTCCAAATCAAAATTCTACCTCATTTTAAAAAAATTAAAATTAAGTCAATGATATTTTAGGTATGAAGCATTTAATATTTTGTAATTTAGTATGTATAAAAAATATACTACCTTCATTCATAATTATAATTCATTTGAGCTCAATTATTGGTAATTTAATCAATATTTTATTTATTTTTTCTAATATTATCCCTACTTTCACTTTCTTCCCATAAGACCTTTTTTTCTCTCCCATTCTTAATATTGATAAAATAACTACAAACAACTTATAATTAGGGATGAAGGGAGTTCTTAAATATGTCTACCAGCAATTATATTAAATCAGATATAAAAGATTATTTTACTTCAAAATATTTTTGTTAATGATTTTGTAATGCTTTAATTTTTTTTACACATACATTTGGTTTAGTAACATGGAAGATCTACTCTTCATTTTTTAAATTTATATATATTGTTGTATATGATATCAAAGATTCAAGATGCTTCCTTTTTTTTAAAAAAAAAAACTGAATGTTACATATTGATTTGATTAAACATTGGAAAAATTCTAATTTGGATCCATGATACATAGACTTTATGGTTGAAATTGAATCAATATCAAGTCAAAAAAAAAAAAAATTCACAAGTTGCATATACTTTGGGCTTATTTTATTATTTGTTTTCCATATTTACTTACATAGATTGATATAAACTATAAGATTCATATGTGGAGAGGTATGAAACTTGTTCAGGATAGATTTTACCTAAAAATTAAAGAGTAGGTTTGATTTTTATATAGTTTATCACTGTAACATTCTCATTGTTATAACTAATAGTGTGACCTTTATGTTAATTAATAATTGTCAATCCTTAAATTAAAGAGGTGATTGAAGATATTTTATATTAAAAGTTTACTTATTTTAGAAAACGAGACTTATAATCTTCTAAAATAGAAATAGAGACATTTGAATGTGGACGGATAAAAGTAAAAGAAAAAAAAAAAACTTTTTAAGTTCTATTATGCAGGCACATACCCCGTATGCCATTGTTTTGACCTATGTTTTATCACTTAAAAACTAATGGAATCAAATTAGGTGCATCAGATCCTCAAGATATGATTTTTTTTTTTTTTTAAATCACCTTACCGAAAAAAAGGAGAGAGGAAAAATTTATTAACTCAAATTGGATTCTATTAAGGTGCCAGCAACAGAAATAATACTAGTTAATGTGGAACAAATCTTTTCTTTTAAACAAAACTAATATTTATAATATCTACATTTTTAAAAAAAATTAAAAAAAGTCTCGATAAAGGATGTACCTAATTAATTGTTCACTTACCATAATTTCATGATATTTTTTTTATATTATGATTTTTATTTTTATTTTTTTAAGGTGACATTTTTCTTAAGTAATGCATGCTTTTTGAGTGAAAAGTGAAAACCTTGAAATCTTAAATTGCTCAAAATGAAAATGAAAGGTCATGAGAGAAAGACCGAAAATAATTTTTATTAACAAATGTAAAGTAACGGCTAGTTTTGTTTAATTAACACATGATCAAAGCCTTAAGCGGGAATTAAGGTGCGGTTAAACTTAAAGCACGCCCGGGGAAAAAAAGTCAAAACAATTGATGGCGAAGTTTCAACGAAATCGATGGGGGCGTTTTGGTAATTTGAAAATCAAAATTTAAAAAATCGTTTCTCCGTTACAGTAGAGATGACGCAACGGGCCTCCGTCCAACGGTTAACTTTATCCTCACGTCAGGTACCGTAAAAAGGAAATGTTTTGTACTTGGAAGGGACGTAATTGCCCTTTTCACAACAAAACTCCAAAATTTCTGTAATTATCACCAAAGTCGGCAGGGTTACGTTCTTCTCGATTACACTTCATTCCTATCACGTTAACTAGTTTTTTTTTTAGACTTTTGGTCTTCTTCAATTCAATCAATTGCCTTTGCCTTTCTTATAAGACTAAATTTTGAAGGGAATGGCAACATTTTATTAACAAAAATTGGAAGAAATTTCAAGGTGACTTGAATAAAAAAGAATTACTCCCTTGAATGTTCGGCCCCCCCGTCAGAAATTAAGTATCTTATTTTTAAAAATAAATAGAATTTTAATATAAAATAACCTCTTTTATATATTAATTTACATCTACTTATATAATATTCTTATCACTAATCACGTTAATGAAGAAGATAAATTAGTAACTATACGAAAGTTAAAAGTAATTCTTAATTTTTAATTAATTCAAAATGAGACATTCAATTTTAGATCGATAAAGACTCCAGATCTTCTATTATATTTGTATACCACTCTCTATTACATTAATATAATATTAATAAAAATCTTATTTGTAATATTTAATAATTATTTTTTAATATATTTTATATACTAAAACCTAAAAAATATACTAAATTCTAAAAAGATAAACTAAATTTTAGAGGAACTTGATCTTTTTAGAGACATGTATTAAATTTTTACTGATATAATAAGAAGTGACATACAAATATGTAAAAGAAAATTTGAAATCACACATAAAGTATTATTTAGTCATAACACTAGAATTGGAAATTATTCATCATTAAATTTTATTTTATATCTATTATTTATATAAATTATGATGAGTTTAGTCTAAAATTTAGAACTATTTAAGTTTTTTTTTTTTTTGCTTGATGCAGAAATAATCACAATATTCCTTCTTCATTTTCTTTTCTTTTGTAATATAAATTCATCTAAGAAAAAGAAAAATGAATAAATTAATTAGTCAACTTTTTTCTTTTGTTGAAATTCCAAATTATTATTATAAACTTTACAAATTGTGATGTCAACAAAATACATCTAAAACTGAATTGAAATCTTGTACCTCTCCTATCTAATTGATACCCTACACGATAAAAGATTAATGTACCACATTATCTTTTAACCTTTTATGAAGTAAATACTAAATAAAAAGGATAATACAATAGGGTCAATATGGGAAACTCCAATGTGAATTTGTGGGTATTTTGGTAAAGGGTGGGAGTACTCGCAGCCACTAGGCCAATGGTCTGTCACTGACACGTGCCTTACCTTTTGTTGCACATGCACCTCAAGAAAACCTAGAAACTCCCATCCGAGGCGGAAAATAAATTCAAAATTCCCTCATTGAAATCTTTAATCTTTATAATATTATAGAGCGAGCGCTGGCAAATTCATCTGACTACGGCGGGTGGGTGTAGTACAAGAAAAATATATGAAAGTTTTGAGTGCCTTTTCGTCCCAGAAAAAAACCAATTGAAATACCCCTTCACACACCTCACACAGTACCATCATCACTTTCCCAAGTCTCGCATCACACTTGTCGCGCTACCTCATCAGCTGCAGCTCATCCAAGAAGACAAAGCACAAAGATTTTTCAGATATCATTTGAATTTGCAAGTAAAGAATATTATTCTGATTCTTGGAAGTTCAGATCTCTAGTCTATTTGCTTCTGTTGTTGAAGTGGGGTAGATTGATTTTTTTTTTCCCTTTTCAAGAAGTGAAATTTTTTGGTGGGGTGGTGGAAAGAGGGAGGAAAAGCAATGGAGAAGAATACACCAGTAAGGAAGCCTCATACATCCACCGCAGATCTGCTCACTTGGTCTGAGAATCCGCCGGAAAATTCCCCGGCTGCTGGGTCTGCTGCCGCTTCTGCTCGCTCCTCTGTTCGTTCTCACCAGGTCAGTGTGGAAAAGCTGACATTTTGAGTTTTCTTTTAACAATCCTGTTCACGTTTGAATTTATTTTGAATGTGTTCGGGCTTTTGAAATGTAATTTATGGGGGGTTTTGGGGAAATGTAACAGCCGTCGGATGGGATCAGTAAGGTGGTCTTTGGAGGGCAGGTGACGGACGAAGAAGTTGAGAGCTTGAATAAAAGGTGAAAGATCTAGATTCTGCTTGCTTCCTTTCCATTTTTATTTCTGTTCATTGCTTTTTTCCTCCGGATAGGGGTTCTGGGAACTCAATAAATGTAAGTGAAGAAAGCACAGAGTCTTTTGTGTTCTTCTTCCTTTGGTCTGTGTTATTCACGGTTTTCAGTGTTCCTTATTGGATATTGTCTTTTGGATTTCAATTTTTTGTGTTTCAGACTCAATCAATTGAAAACAACTGTTTGAAAGTAAATGGTTTTGAATAATCTTTCTCGTAACTACCAAATCTTGGGCCTCTTTTTGTCCCGATACTGTATCACTGTGTCATCTTAAAGTGCTGATCAGTGTAAAGAGTTGAGTTTTTTTTCAAGTGGCTGATTTAGTATCTTGTATGGATTGTTCTAGTTGTAATTGGATCCATGTAAGAATTATGGAAGTAATTAGCATAAAAAAATTTAATCTTTTTGTTACATGACATAGGTGTTTGCTTATAACCGAAAATAGATGAAACATATAAAAAGACAATCTAGTTTCCATTATTCCTGTCCTTTGCTATTTCCTAAATAAGTAGTAAATCAATTATGGGGAGGAAGGGATGAAAATCGTACCCTCCTCAAAATGCAGCTAAATTGGTTAAAATCACAAGGCAATTTCCTGATCACAAGATGCCCACTTCTATACTTGACATATCTTTCTATTTGGTGTAATGCATTTTATTTTTACCTCCGGTTCAGAGCGCAGGATGAATAATGTTTCATTTGATTGTTTCTTAGTTTCTTTTTTCTCATTGTGCTATAAACTGAATCTCTCACATAATTTTATCACTTGCATGTTCCAGGAAACCTTGTTCTGGCTATAAAATGAAGGAGATGACAGGTAGTGGTATTTTTGCAGCCGGTGGGGAGAATGGTGCTGTTGAATCAGAAACTGCCGATCCTAGTCTTGCTAATAAAACTGGGTTGCGCATGTACCAGGTATCGTGTGATATCTGAGTGTAATTTATATGTTACTGAATCCTATGGCTCTCTATAAGGGATTAAATTATGTACATTAACCGTGTTATAAGAATTTTACATGAGTTGTTATGATGTGGATTATGTGGAAGCTCTAAATCAACTTCTTTGTGGTCTTCACTGTTGCAATTTGTCTTAGCAAGTGGTTGCGGGAATGAGTCAAATTTCTTTTGGTGAGGAAGAAGCTGTTACTCCCAAGAAGCCTACCACACTTCCTGAAGTGGCAAAACAGCGGGAGCTGAGTGGAACTCTTGAAAGTGAGTCTGAGGCTATGCTGAAGAAGCAAATTTCAAATGCAAAGTCCAAGGAGCTTACCGGCCATGACATCTTTGCTCCTCCACCTGAAATTCAACCTCGGCCGTTGGCTGCTCGTGCACTTGCGTTAAGAGAAAGCATTACGATTGGAGAACCTGCACCTCCTGATGTAAGTATTTCTACCAATGTCCTTAGCATGAGGTCTTATTTTTGTGTAGTACACTAGCAGTGTCACATGATCTAGTTCATATTTGCTTATGTGTCCCTCTAAAAGATTAGAAAAGACTCTCAGTTCATGTGAGTGCTTCATCGAGTTGCTAACTGCTTTACTATCAGGCAGTAAATATTACCTGAAAATTTTTAAACTATATTTTTAGTGCTAGAGTCTAGTGCTGAAAGTATTTAGGTTATTAATTTGAATTAGGGACCCTTCTTTGTTACTTTTAGATCTTTGTACAAATTTATAGATCCTTGCCTACTTGCCTTTCATATCATCAAATAAGCTATGATCTAACAAGACAACCATGGTTTTGACTCATACAGCCCAGTGTAGGTCCCAGCAATGAAGTATCTGGTGAAGAAACTGTGGTAAAGACATCAAAGAAGATTCCAGAGAAAAAATTTGCAGAGCTGTCAGGAAATGACATTTTCAAGGGTGATGTTCCTCCATCATCAGCTGAGAAGCCACTGAGTTCTGCGAAATTACGAGAGATGAGTGGCAGCAATATATTTGCTGATGGGAAGGCAGAATCTAGGGACTATTTTGGCGGTGTCCGCAAGCCCCCTGGTGGTGAAAGCAGTATTGCCTTGGTGTAACTTTGTTAGGTCTGACTCCAAATTTAATTTACATTACTATTTGCTGCCCAGCCCCTTCTTCTCTTGGCCTCCCCGTAGTAGGGCTCTATCTGTTGTCGAACGATTTGACATTGTGTTCTCGGTTCTGGTGTGCCTCAGGTTTAATTAACATCTCTCTCCTCCATAGTTAATAGATTGTTTGCTAATTCGGTTATATGTTCATAATCTTTGTTTCTTGTTCTTCTTTTAAAATGAAGTGTTCTGGATGTTTCTTGAGTTCTGCTAAAAATGATTTGGCTTTTAGGTTGTGGCTAAAAATCAAGCATTTCATTTTGTTGTCTAGCAAGAATGATGAATGAGTTCTTTTTAGATTATCTTGATGAATGAATAAATTATAGAAACTTCTGGGTTTGCCAATCTACTACTGTTCAAGCAAGTCTTGCTTCAAATTAGGATCATAAACTAGCTGGGCCTGAATCTATTAGGTTTGGGCAAGCTCATTTATGATTTTCTAGGTTCAGGTTTAGGTTTGAGTTTATGCAAATTTAAAAATTGAAGTTTGAGCTTGGTGAAATATTTGAAAGGTTTGGTTTGAATTAGTTAAGGTTGATTTATGTATAAAATATATTAATATTATAAATAAAATATTATATATATATATATTAAAAAATTCGTTTAAATTTGTGAGTCAACAAGAATTGAATACGTATAAATTTAGTTGAATGCAAATTTTTACTAAATCGACTTCGAGCTGTTTGCAAATAATTTTGTAGAAAAAGATTTGACTAATTCTGGGTTGCCTCTATGCTTTTGGGTCTGGTGATTGTTCACTTTGTTGAAGGTAACTCAATCTATAAGTTTATTTTGGACTTTACACATATACTAATAATTATGTGATTATTGAATAATAATTGTTGAATAATTTGACAAAAATATTCTTGGTTGAGAGAATACTTAAAGAAACTTGAAAAAGAGTCTACTCTAGTCCCATGTTTTTTGAATCGGATTAGGTATTAAATTCAAAAATTTATTGGTTCATAATTCAATAGTTTAATAGTAATTAAATTATAATTAAGTTGTTAATATTATATTTCTTTTGTTCGAAATTGAATGTTTTAGTTTGATTTGTATAATTTTAATAAAATTAATTGATTTAGTTGATTTTACATTTAACAATATCAATTTCTTAATAAAATTTTAACTGATTGAGGAGATGAGGACAATTTAAAATAGAAATAGAGACATTTAATTTTGAATGGAGAGAATATTCTTATAGATAATAAAAATTAATATAAAATAAAAAGACATGTTAATTTTATAATGCAACAAAATTTTATTTATAACTAAATATATATGCTATTAATAAATTATTTAAAAGAACTAATTTATATTAATTTAAAAACTTGATTGGTAAAGTTTAATGATTATAAGATTCTTCATTATTTATTAATATTTAAATTAATAATAAAATATATTTTGAGTATTTTTTTTAAAAAGATAATTTAATGAGTAAATTTACAAATTGTGATTGAAGAATTTTTTTTTATTGTTAAAGTATTATTATTTTTTTTTTAGAAAAAAAATCAATCAGTTTAGTGTTGAAGGGGTTAATTAACCAGGCCATCTAACCTATCTATTCTGGTTTAACATTTAGAGAGCAGTTTCAACTGCTGAGAAATGTGTGCATTGAGTATACCTATGAGTACGAGCATTCAATTGTTCAATATATAGTTAATTTCCATGAATAATATTCAACTGGTCAATATAGCGTTATTATTGATTATGTAGGTTACATAAAAATACTTGGTAAAGCAGTAAGATTATGTCTTAACATTCTTCAGTAAATATAGGCCATCAACGCCATTTTATAAAAATTTAAGGTAATTATTTTTTTCCTGAAATATTCTTTAATCATCCTTTTGAAAATGTAAATAATATCATTAGAGGGATAATAAAGAAAAAATGCTTTCACATACTTAATTAACTAACCAAGATAACTTATAATTAGTAACAAAAAGAATTAGTTAAAATTACTTATCTTGAGGAATGGGCAGTATTAATTAAGCTAAAATTCTTTTTTTTTTTTTAAAATCAATTATGCAAACCGGCAGGAAGTCTGAATTGGGTTGCGCTTGAATTTACTCAGATAAAAATGGGGCCTTTAGATATTTAGGTACAAATTTGGGCCTTAGGTATTTGGGTTTTGAAAAGTCAATAATTTTTTTACTTTTAAAAAATTTAATTAAACTTTACTCTTTATGTCACTAAATGACAAAAAAAAAAAAATAGTTAGAATGATTGATATTTGGTGGCAGAGGGAGTATTATTTAAATTTTGTATTTAATTATTAGATATCCGTTTAAATTCCACAATTGGGCCTATTTAAAACAACTTCATCCATTTGGCGTTGAAGGTTCCATTTTGAATTGATATAAATATCAAGAATCGTATTTAAGATTAATTTAAACCATTAAATTATCTTTATAATTAATATAGTTAGTGATAAGATACATCAATTTACTAATTTCATTTAGTAAAAAAATTTTTTGGGTAATCTTGATTCTAAGAGGTGCAATGGCGTGGAGTTACGCCGAGCTTGACAAAATAGATGAGCTCGAGTTCGAGTTGAAATTTTGGAGCTTGAGCCCAAGTTTGAGCTCAACTAGGCTTGGCTTGAAAGTTATTTAAATTTTTTGAAAAATATATATTTAAAAGATATTATTTTTATAATAGGCAAATTATGTTATGAACCAGGTATATTGGATGCGAGTCATATCACATATTTTCCTCACAATGTATAGGTACTTTGTGGTAAAATAAATAAATAATATCCTTGACGTAGATTACATGATCCATATGTAGGAATATAGATTAGATTCATATCAGAAGTTTCCATCATTAAAATATACTTATATATATTATAATAATAAATATTTATAATTTAAATAAAATTATATATATAATATTAAATTATTTCACAAGCTTCGAGCCTAATTGAACATGACTGAAGCTTGACTGGAGACTCAATTTGAACTTGATTGTAGCTTGATTTTTTTTTCGGTTTAAGTTTGGTCATTTTCACCAAAAGCATGTTTTAAACTATTTTTCAGGAAGAATAACAAGGGTATTTTTTACACTTTAAGTTTTTTTCCTTACACACTAACGGGTCATACCTGAAACCTCTAGTGTGTAAGAAAAAAACACAAACTTAAAGTGCCAAAAATATTCTTGTTACTCTAGTTTAAAAATAGTTTAAAACATGCTTTTGGTGAAAATGACCAAACTTTCAAAAAGAAAAAAAAAAAAAACAAATGCTTCGACAATAAAAAAAGAAAAAATAAAAAAATATTTATCAAAGTTATCATATTGAAATTTGTGAATAATCAAGAAAAAAAATGAAAACAGAAAATCCAAAAAAAAAACCATAATGGATCAAAATTAAAAAATCAAAATAGTTTATGGATCATAAACGACATTTAATCATTTATATTCTCTCTAAACTGGATTGAACTAAGACTTAAAACAAATAATAATAATAATAATCGACTCATATTGAGAATTCTTAACATCACCGTTATTTCATGCAAGTGCAGTTTTATTTTGAAAAAGATTTATTACATTTTCTTTTACTATTATTATTATTATTTAAAAAAACTCTTTTGTATTTAATTTGGGTCATGTTTTTGTTTTGGTTTTATTGTGTCTAAAAATATAATACCCACAAAATTTAGAGGTCTATTTATTAATTGTGGATTTAGTAGGGAAGTTTGGTGATATTTTAGAAATTTTAAGGATTTCTTAATAAATTTAGAATCTTTCTCTTTTATATATAGGATTGGGTCTTCGATATTAGGTTATCTGGACATTCCCGTTCTCGCTTTCCTCTTATTCCAAACCCTAACAGCCTTTCTTGAGAAAAAGAATTTAAGGGATTCTTCGTTGAAGATTCGAATTTTAGAATTTGAGGTTTTCATTAGTTTGTTTTATTAAATTATATAATTTCCTAAATCAAACTTCCATATATGTTGAAGGTTTCAAACTTTTTGAAATTTCAATATAAAAAAACATGATTCTTTACTGTTTCGTTAAAAGAATTCCAAGCAATCGCCAAATTGGTTTCGTTTCATCATCATCACTTATTATTTATTATTAAATTTTATTCGTTTTGTTTTATCAGCACCAAATCTTTTCAGTTTATTATATTATTATTTTCGTTTCCTTTTTGTTTCTGATTTAGTTGCAGTTGCCGAGATCGGTTCAGTGACGTTCAGTGCTTACTTTTTTATTACTAATTATTATATTATAATCAATATAATAATAATAATAATTTTATTATTATTATTATTATTTTATCTTTTAATTAATTACATAGAATGTTTATGATTATTTTAATTTATATTATATTAGATATATGACTTTCTGAAAATATATTTGGGTAAGTAGTTTTTAATATTAGTTTATTTTATAATTTGTGTTTAGAGGGGTAGAGTTTGGGTTAAGATTTCGGGTGATTTATAGTATTTGGATGAATTTCTTTTTAAGTTGAATTTGGTTTTGATTATTCTTGGGATTATGAGATTTAAGGTAAGTTTCTATCCTTTATTGATTTTATAAAACTTCTTTCTCTATATCTTTTCTTATAAAAGATTTCGTATTATTATGAAAGGTTTTTTTTTTAGATATAATATGTATTTGTTTGCATGGACACCCTATCTATCATGCAAGCAAGTTTTTATGACCCATCTAACTGGAAAAAAATCAGTACTAGTTAGTAGCCTATATATGCACGTACCCAGGCAAGCATATATTTTGATTGTATTAGAGATCTACATTGAAGATTTGTAATTGATTTAGTTGTAAGTTATTATTGCAATTGTATCTAGTTTTGAAGACTTTTGTTAATTGTGGTTTTATTTTGAGGATTATTATTTTGAATAAGAATTGGATTAGTTTAATGACAAAAAAAAAACCTGTATTTTAATGGTGTCACGTCTGTGAAGTTGCGTTATATGTTCCACTAATTGTTCATCGTTTGCTTGCGTTTCAGTCATGCACATGAATGGATCTTTAGCTGTATACTTGTGTCTCAAAGGTGCTCTAACTTACGTTTTGTTTACAGTGATTGAATCTGATATAGTTACAATTAACTAGGCTGAAAATGAATGTTTTTGTTTTTATTTTGTTATGACCGTTAGAGATTTAATTAAGACACTAAATAAGATAGGTTTCATAGCACTTTATAGTATTTTTGTGTATAAATATATACATATATATTTATTTATATATATATTCTTAAGATACATTTGTTTTTAATTCAATATCAAACAATTACCGTCTCTAACCCAAGGACATTATAACTCATAACTCATTAATTTAATTAGATTGTATTGCATTAACTCCTTATAATTAAGAAATTATTATTAAAGTTAAAGTGGACCCTTTTTTTTATAGGTAGCTAATTCGTTGAACTACCGATGAGATTGTTTGAGGACAAAATCCCGATTCTATGACATGTTGATTTCATGACTTAAATCCATGACCTGTTTTAATTGTAGGTGAGCAAGCCATGGACATCCTATATACCAAAAAGTAATTTGCAGTCTGTCACTAATAACTCTATTTTGTTGAGTTACTTTGTGCCTATATTTGTTTGCTTTGGAGTCTTTTATGTGGATTTAGTTAGGTAATCTCTTCAAGTGATGAATTCTTGTAGAGAGAAGAATGAGAGATCTTTTGGAGAAGATAGAGAGATCTTTTGCAGTCAAAAAGTGCTTAAATTAGTGAGAATCTCACATAGACTATTTATATGGACAAATTGTAATAGATATGCAACTGGACAATCCTTTCTCTTGAGCTAACTTTTGGAATTGATTTTGGCTCATGACCATTTTTAACATAGTATCAGAGCCTCGAATCTCATTATCGACTATTCGTATCCCTTGAGCTAGCTTAAAGTGACGAATTTTGTCAGAAAATTAGTCAAAGTTATGATTTTACCTATAGAATAAGGGAAAGGATGACAGCAAAGCTGGAAATTTTTGTTAGAGAGAACGACACTTGGAGATTGGGACATCAAGACTAATAGAAGCTTCGAAGAGAAGATCTTTCTTCTTAGAATTTCATCCTTTTTTAATTCTTGTATTCATATTATAACCAAATCTTGTTAGTTTTTTTGGGATGATTGTTATCACGATGATGAATTAAGTATTTTTCTTGGGAACTAATGAAACACTTTGTTAGATTTAATTTAGTTTTGTATTAAAACTTGATTATTATGTAATTGTAATTATTTATATCGATTTGTGTTTAATATAACCTAATCAACCGTGAAACTGAATTGGTAATTTAGGTAAAATTTGTTAAAGTGGGCCTAAATTAGACCTGAATCGATATTACTTGTGATAATATGTGTTGTTAATTTCTTGTTTAGGATAAGAATATACCTAAACACCATGGGTAGTCATATTAGAGTTGTTTTTTAATGCAATTGTTAGGACTCCAATTTACTATTGGAATATAGGAAATTGGTCTTAATAATTAGATTCATCATTGATTCGGGAGAACTTAGTGAATAATTTGGAACCCTATGTTAACAATTACGCATAAAGAATTAAATGAAAAGGTAAACTTATTAAAGATAACATTATGGGAAATCAATAACCTAGAATTCCTCTCATTGGTTGATTGTTAATTGATTTATTCTGCTTTCTTAGGTAATTTAAAATTTAGATAAAAAATCACTAATTTTATATCTCCTTCTTGAACTAGGAATTAGAATAGTATTGGATAATTTAATTGCCTAAATTAGGTCATCAAGAGAACGATATTTTTATACCAACTACTTGTATGGTACGTGCACTTACATATTCATAAATTGCGCACCATCTAGAATAGGTAGTAAGTAGCTTTTTAACGCCTCATAAAGGTTAATGCCTTTGACTCTCTCCTAAGGCATCATCTTAAAAAGATTTGTCTTAGTTTTTCACAGAATAAGTATGAATCAAATTTTGTGGATATAGCTGGAACTAAATTCATTATTAAAAAAATAAAAAATAAAAAATAAAAACCCAACTTAGTGGAGTGTACTATTAATTTTACGCTTTTCATGATCTGATATATTTAGGTACGTCTGCAAAATAAGTTCATTATACATAATAAATTTTTTTTTTCAAAATTGAAATTGTGAAAGTGATGCATATATTAGTCAGGAAAAGAATCTAGCAGACAAACAATATATATTTACTTATAAACTATATATCTATTTAAAACATTCGATAAAATCTATTTAAAATCTTTTTTCTCTCTCTTCTCTCTTATTTTCATTCTTAGAACATTAGAAAAACAATTTATAATTTTAAATATTAACAAAATATTAAATGCATGAATTACTCTTTAAAAATGTCAAATGCACGAGGCAAAAGAAAAGAATGTGCAATGAACGGAGGCATTAACCGAATCTGGCACGAAACCTCGTTTTGGGCCAAATCTTGTGCTCCAATTGGTGACATAAAATGGAAAATGGACCGATAAAAACTATTCGGCTTCGGATCTTCGTGCACACATATTTTGTGTGAAGCACTCGAGTATTCTAATAAAAAATTTTGTGTCATTTAATTACTTTTGTATATATATTTTATAAATTAAATTTTTTAAAAAATAAATTAAACTTTAGAAATAATTGATCTTAAAAAACACTTATAATATTTTTTTTAGATGTATCGAAGAGTGTCACACGTAAATATACTAGAAAATCTAAACCAAAATACTCCTTTGCTCTTCAAATGAATAATTCGGTACCTTTTTTTAATATGGTATGAAGCGTTTTATAATTATCCATGAATAATTGTGATATATTTTTTTTCATTTAATATTCTCTCATATAGCATTTAAAAAAAATTGAAAATATAGATGTAAGATTATTAAGTTTTAGAAGAATTTTGAGTATGCTATAATTATTGTATTAGTATATTTAATGTCCCTTGTTCACATAGGCATACTCTTCTTTTACATTTGTAAAAAATTATAAGCCTCTTCTCTCTGTAAATACTCCATTTTTTCCTATAAAAGTCATATAATTTTTTTTTTTCAATTTTATCATTCACCTAACATTTTCCTCCATTCATTATAAAAAAAAAAAAAATAGAATTACAGTTAATAAATGAGAGAAATCATTAAATTCTAAGAATATTTGAAGTATAATATAACTTTATTTAAAATTTTTTAATTAGAAGAATAAATTAGCACAAACATCTCTAGCCGTAAAAGTTTTTATATCCTTGGACTTATCAAAGAATATTCAAACATGAATTGTTTTTTTTTTTTTTCCTTCTTTCATAAAATTCCTTATCGATTTATAGAGTGTTCATATATATTATTTACATGGTAAATACATAATTAAGTGCTCATCACTTACATTTACAAATAAGAGCATAGGAGAGGGAACCATTGACAGAGACAAAAGCTGAGTCCAGATGAGAGCAAGTGTGGCAGTGCCACGAAGGACAGAGCAGAGCTTGTTGTTGATCTCAGAAGACAGGAGTACTGTGCCTCCTTTCTGTTTCTCCATTTTTGGAACGACTGCCAAATTTCTGAACAAACCTCACTGGTGGCTGCTTCGAGCTTATCGATATTGCTTCGGTTCAAATCACAAAAGATCTATCAAATTCAGAAAAAGGCATTTTATGGTATCGAGTCAAAGAAATCGGGTGAGCAAAGTCTACGCGGTCCAACTTAGATCAGAGTTATTTTCAATTTTTCTACCACATGAATCCATTGGGCTTTTATTTGATTTGCAAAGATTATTTTACTTTTCCACTTAAAAATAATTAAATATCGATGATTATATTTAATTTTTATAAAATTATCAATCTATTACAATATATAAAAGTAGAAGCATTTTATCAAAACAAGGTCAAATAAGCTTTGCAAAATCCTTCGAATCAGTTGTTTATATGATGTGGAGTAATCAGGTTAAAATTATCTTTGTAGAATTTTATGAAATTAAATATTACATAAGAATATTTAAAACTTTTCATTTTCTTTCTAAAATTTATTGAATAATCCTTTTATAAGCTTATTCTGTCATGAAATCAAATACCAAATATAAAACCTTTGAATTTATTAATATTTACAACTATCATGAAAAGTCAATAATGAACGTGTGTCTAGATGTCTCTTTGATCATCATTTTAACTAATTCTCAAAAATTACCAAAACAAAATTTTAGTTTATATATATAAAAATAACTTCATTCAACCTAAAATATAATAACATGTATATATAAAAATTTGAAGAAATAAAATAAAGTTATGAAATTATAAATTAAATTACTAAATAAAATAATATTTGAACAATCAAGCAATGTCTGGGTATTTATCTAGTTCAATGAGTGATGCTACTTTTAGGAAAGTGGATTTCATTTAAATCTTTTTATTAAGGAGATTGTAATGAGACTTTATATTAAAAGAATTTTATATTTAAAAATAAAACATTTTATTTCAAAAAATCTAAAATAAAAATAAGAACATTTCATTCTGAATAATATTTATTTTAATTTCTTTGGTAAATAAATTAAATGTAAATAAAAAATATTACGATAAAAGTAGAATAATTATGCTCGCATTAATGATGGTTGTCGTTTTTCTTTTTTTTTTTTTTTTTTTTTTTGTTTTCCATTACCGCAATATTCGTCATTTTCAAATTCTTTCCAATGGTGGTAAGCTGGCAGTATTGCGGTGATGTTTGTCATCATTTCATTATTTTCCGTTTTTTTTTCTCCCTTCCCCTCCGCCACGTAAAGTATATTAAAATATTAATCTGCATGTAAATCATTATCCAGTTTCGGATACTTTATGTATTAGACAATATTGCACAAAAGCATATTAAAAAAAATTTAGAATTTCCTATTCACTTCATTTCTAATTATAAATTATTTAGTTTCACCTTTCTTGTTCTATCAATTGTCTTTTATAATTTTACACATACTTTACCCACTTTTTATAATTATAATGTTGCCCTTGTTTTTTTTTTTTTTCTTTATAAAACATTTTCTTTTACTTCTTTCAATATCAGTATTTATAGGAATATTTTGAAAAACACTTTAATACTAACTATCAAAATGATGGTAAATAATTTATAATGGTTGATATTCGTAATTCATCAAATGGATTAAGTTTAATTAAGTGTTTCGTTTAAATTGAATAAGAATTATAGAAACCAAAATGGTAGACAAATTAGACACCCTATATATCAAGCGAAGGCGGAGATCGTCTTAAACACAAGTCCGGGGCACACGTGTAAGATGGATAGGGGCAAAGTACTAATATTAACATCTGCCCGTGTCATACTCATATCCTACTCTACTTTTTTTAGGGACACTGCCGTACGGCTCCAGGGGACCGTTGTTGCTTGGTGGATAAGGAACAGACCCAACAGAAAATGGAAAAATAGGTACTTCCATTGTCCTCGTTTAAAGATCATCTTTAAAAAGAAATTTTGCTCTAAAATACCTCTCTACCTCTATCATAATTTATTTTTTTCTCTTGATAGTTCTATTAGAACTTGAAGCTCATGAAAATTAGAATCTAGAGGAAGATCGGGTTGATTTTATGATCCGTAATATGTAAATTATGTCTTTAAACCATTCGATCACATCCTTAAATGCATTCATGAATCTTTATGCATTATATTAATTAACAACTAAGGACATTAATTATAATCAAATTATAGTTAAAATATTACAAATTATTTGTTATTCAAAAATATGAAAAATCTATTAAACTTTTATTATATATATACCAAGTAATTAAACCATTGGTTTTGCTAAGACGCGCTCTAACCGTTACCGTAACGGAATTTTTGCTACAGTACTCATGCAGCCAACCAAGCAGAGCAAAAATTCCTTTACGGTAAAGGTTGGAGCACGTATTAATACGCGCTCCGGAGCCCACCCGACTAAACCATTTTATTACACATTATTTTTCAAAGAATATGTTGGTTAGATAAACATAAGTGTTTTCTGGAAGAATACAACTTTTCATAGATGACATTTCTACATCTACAAAAATTAAAATAAGGGATTCATGTCCATTATAAAGATATACAATATAATATTATACACTGAAGCGTTTAATTATTCTATTCCATTCCATTTGAGTGTTTTTGAAAGATTTTATTGTAGTTTGAAGCAATTCGTTTTCAATGGGAAAATAATATTACACTCAAAAAAATTATTCATGACTCGGAACCATTTTCTTATTTATCATTAAGATTTTTTCCTAACACTATTAGATGCCCTTCCCTATTCCTTAATCTAAAAAGAAAATAGAAGTTTAATGAGTAAACTAAAAATTAAGGACTCAATAGGAAAGATTGTGTCAAATTGAGGGGATCAATAATAATGCATTTAAGATTACTGGACGGAGGCCCACGCTTCGCGTGGTGTATTAGTTTATTTTAAATTTTTAAAAATGAATTGCTAAATAATTAGATATAAATTTTTTTTTGATTATTTCTTTTTTTACTTTTTTCGTGTATGAAAATTTGTGTTTTTGTTAGAAATTGAAAAGTCTTTTTAAAGAGAATGAAAAGTTTTTTCTCAATTTAATAAATTTATAGAGAGATCAAGAGTTTTTGACTTACTTATTTGTGAATATTTTAAATGTGGGTCTTATCTAGTCTTGTTTATTTAATTCGTTAAATATTTAAAAGTTTTTTAGATAAATTAAAAAGTCTTTAAATAAATATTATATTATTAGTATTAGTATTATTATTTTATATAAAAAACTATTTTACGGGTAAGTTAAATAGTAGATATCTAAAGCTATAGATACATATATATATATATATATATATATATATATATATTAAGGTGTTATTTACTTTTCATATTTATACTTATTGATATGAAAAATTGAGGTTTAAGGATGTTGTTTCTTTCTTTCTTTCTTCCTTTCTTCCTTCCAGTTCGACAAAAATTTTATTGGGGATCTGGATTTCTTGTTACATATTTGTATATCACTTCCTGTTATATTAATAAAATATTAATAAAAATTATGACACATAATTTTGTAATAGGAGATTTGAACCCATTTATTGGTAAGTAATTACTTATTTATGAATGTTTCTATTCTGTTAGAAGTTCAAAAGATTTTTCTTTTTTTCTTTTTTTTCATAGATCAAAGAGTGTATGAAGTATTTATGGATGAACTTAGATCCTTATCTACTCACACTTATTATTTATGTTATTCTTATAAATTCATAAGTATTTTTTTTATAAGAAATAAGAAAGTCCCTCAATCAATAATAATAATAATTTAATAGTTTTATGGAGAGAAAAAAAAAAGGAATAAGTATCTAGAACTTATATGCCCTATCACTTAATAATAATAATAATAATTTTAAAAAATTTAATAGTTTTATGGAGAAAAACAAGAATAAATATATATATATACCCAGGAACAAAATTGAACAAAAATTTCGAAACAATTCTCTACTACAAAGCCATGACCTAATATTATTGACCATCAATGAATACAAAAAATCAAATGTCATGCACTCATCTTCTGCATCATTAAATGTATACTATTGATTGATTAACACATTATAAAAAGAAAAATCTTTATTATTAAAATAAAAACTTGCTCACCTCAATATCGGCTTCTGCATATATAAAGAGAGAGAAAGAGAGAGTAATAACTGAATATAATGGCTTTAGCAAAGACGGTTGAGAATATATTAAGAAAGAGAATAATTGGAGTTTTATAGATAATGATAGGTAATAAAGATGTTGATAATGATAAAAAAAATATTTTTAAAAAAGGGGAAATTCAAAGATCACTAAATAAGGTGCTTTCAAATCCTTTAAAGAGTTGTTTTGATAAATTATTATGAACTTATGTGTAATTATCTACTTATTTATTTCTATTTTTATATATTATAATAGATTTGGTATAATTGTAACCATCTAGTTTTAGATGAGGACATGATCAAAGCTTTTACGTGGTCGGTTATGATATGATTTCGCAAATACTTGATCCCATCCCTATGGATTTTCTAAACATCTTTGAAATCCTTTCTTCGGTTACTAATATGAGTAATCAATTGTCATTTTACAAAAAATTAAGGTAACTTTTTCTACTAAAATATTCTCTAATAATCATTTGAAAATTTTGAACACCATTCCGATGAATATATAGTTAGAGGGGTAATATAGAAAAATTAACTTAAAAAGCTAATTAACTAAACTTATAAATAGTGACAAAAAAAAAAGTTAAAATGATATATATTTAGTGACGAACGGAATACTACTTTGAAGGAGAAGAAAATAAAGTATGTATACATATGGAATGGAAGTACGGAATTCTATTTCCTAAAAAATACAAAATCGCTAAATAATCGGCTGAATATTTTCTAACGATCAAATGCTCAATTGTAAAAATAATTTTTTTTTCATTCTTTTTTAATTTTATTTTGAAAGGTCAGTATTCTCTTGTGATCTGCACGATTTAAGATTGATCCCTGATTTTTTTATACTATTTTCGGGGCAACAATCTAAATAGGGTAGATTGCAGTACCATCACCCTCGCATTCCATATCCGCAGCATGGATATAAAATTTTTACAGCCAAATAAATTTATTTTATCATTTGACACTTTCAACTTTGGTTTCTACATTGTTACTATATATATATTTTTTGTTTTGTTTTTTTACAGAAAATAATACTCAGTTCGGAATTACATGTCTCGTTTTTGCATGCATGCATTTAAATAAAAAAGTTTGACTTAATCCATTAAAATATTGTAGTATCAATTTTCTAATAAGATGTTTAGTGGTCTAAAAAATGAGATATTCATTTTTAGATAATTTTAAATAAAATACGGGACATTTTATTTTCGGACGGAAGAGTTTAAAATTTAGAGTATGTCTCTTTAAGAAAACTCCAATAAGGGCAATGGTGAGTATGTAAATTATAGGTTTTAAATTTGAATTTCATCAACATATTCCTCAATTGGTAAAATATGGAGGTGGATGCAAACTGATCCAGACACTGCTTTAAAAAAAAAAAAAATCTAGAGTACGATTTATATGCAACCCTTTAATGAATTAAATATATCGTTGAAGTGATCCAATATATAAATTTAATTTGATTCACATATTTTTAACTAATTGTAAAAATAATAAATTTTATATTTAAACTTAAAAGCTTTTTGTATAAAAAATTAAAATGGTAAATGTTCTTTATCTCCGTTGCCAATAATCGCAATAATAAAATATATTATTATCACGGGAATTCAGTAAAAAAAAAAAAGGACATTTGAAATCTAGATTTATTCTATATTTCAAAATTCAATATTTCACATTTTGGAAGCTTTGGTCCTTAAGATTTTTTTTTTGGCCCTATTTTATCCCTAGATAATTTTCAATTGGATATTTTGATCCTTTTGTTTGAAATTTTTTTTTTTAAAAAAAAAAATACCTGATTTTGAAGTTAATGATGATCTAACCAAAATTAAAAAGGTATTATTATCATTACACTTCATCATAATGGTGATGCTTTATATGTTCATTGAAATATGCTAAAAAATTCAATGATTTTCTTTTGGAAAATCCATCAAAATGACCAATATATCCAACCAAAATTATTTAGGGATGAAAACGACCAAAAAAAAAAAATGTTGAGGACTAAAGCTTCCAAAAGGTGAAAGGTTGAGTATTAAAATATACAATAATTCTAAAAATCTATAATATAAATAATATAAAATAAAAGTTGGTAAAATTTTACTCTATAAGAGACTCTAATCTAAACCCGGACAGAATGAGTAAATAGGGAATAGACTTAACCCATCAAAATAATTAAAATAAATTTGCTACTTCCTCCGTATTTAATTATAGAATAGGGGAACTCACTTTTATCCCCCATAAATCATTATTGGTAATTTTAATAAATATTTTACTTTTCTAATATTAGCCCTCTCTCATGAATAAAACTTTTTTTTTTTCTCTTTTAGTCATAACATTCTTTTCTAATACATACATTTTGTGGAAAAAAAAAAAACTTGACCTTAATATATTGACAAAATGATTACAAACTATTTATAATTAGTAACTGTGGGACTATCAAAACTTTAAACAATATAAAATTCTCTTCACAGAAAAAAAAATTACATGGTGAAGTGTATCACTTTCAATTAAAAATTTATGCTGATATTTAGTTACCAACAATTCAAAATGAAAATAAAAATATTGCTTTTGTATCTAATTATAAGACTTTTCTTTCCCTTTATTATAAGTTCTTTTTCACAATTTCAAGAATACTTTACACATTGTTTCTAATGTTGTCCTTGATCTCTCTTTATAAAATGTATTTTTTTTTAATAATTTTTCTCCAATATTAATATTTTGAGAGAAAAGAAACTTTACCTTAATATTGATAAAATGATTGCAATAACTTATACTTAGGGATCAAAGAAAGTATTCAATTTTGAAGAGAAAAAATTATTTAAAAAACTTTTGTATGCTTAAATTCGAATGATTGTTAATTGATTGTCTCTTCTCAAAATTTTAAAAAACACACTACTGAAAGTGAAAATCGGAATGGGTCAGGGATGGGCCCACAAGTCTAGTTTAATTTCCTAAGCTCGTTTTGTCCCTTGTGAAAGTTGCGGCCACTGCATCTATAAAAGCAGCGACATTTGCTGTTACTGCTAAACTGGCCTTTCTTGCTGCCTGCAGAGCTCATTTTAATGGCGTGGCCGTAACAAACACCACCGCACCTCTTGTTATCCTTCCTTATTCTCTCTTCAATGAAGAAAATCCTTTCCGATTTCTTATCTAATTTTCATTGTCACAAAAAAAGCCCACAATTTTTCTCACCAGACACCTGCAGTTTTTGCAGTTTCTTGAAATACCTTTAGATTAGTCTCTCTTTTGGGAAAAAAAAAAAAAAAATCCTTATTTGTTGTGTGTAGTTGGAATCTGTATTTTGTGGCCTGTTGTAATGTTTAGTGTGAAGGAAACTACTGAAGGGAAAATGAAAGGGTTGTTGATCAATGAGACTCCATATATGAATCATTATTTCCATGAGAATAATGATTCAGATATGGCTATGGGCTTTTCATATGATCCTGCAGCAGCTGGATCCATTTCTGGAGAATTTGATTCTGTTGGAAATGGTTCATCGTCGTCATCATTAACTCTCATGACTCCATTTTATGATTCTCCGGGTCATGGAACAGTAAATCCTACTGTCAGGTATAGGGACTCGGTTCTGATGAAGAACCAGTCTAATAGGGATTCCATGTTCAATGTACCATATCAACTGGGTTTATGTGAGAATCTTCAGAAAATGCATATTGGAGATGAACAGAGGAATTACTGTAATACAGGTGAGTTTGGGGTTAACCCAGATGGGGATTTGGGTAGATTCAATGATTCCCTGTCGAATGGTGTTGGAGGATTTAATGGAGACTCTTTTTATGGTTTCTCGGTGGGGCTGACACAAGGATGTGATGTCAATGATTCAATGGGGCCTTTTCCTTCTTTTCTCTCTAAAAGGAATTCCAGTGCACTGTTCAGTGAAGACCAGATAAATAGCCATATCCTAAGAAATGAGCAGGAGAGAGGCCATTGCCGCGGGGATGTTGAAGTTCAGATGCCTTCTGGGATTAATGATTTAGGTATGCCATGGCTTAATGATGGTTTCTATAAGACACAGTCACATGGGGTTATTGGCAGCGGTGGTTTCCATAGTTCTCAGTTGTTTGATCCCCTGTTGGAGTTCAATGTAGGATTCAAACTTCCAATGGTGGAACAAAAGGCTAGAGCAATCTCAAATGATGGAATCAAATTGCATCCATCTCTTTCATGGACAGAGGAATTAGGGGCTCTTAGTTGTGAAGGCACCTTTACCATAGATGGGATGTGTTCAAAATGTGTAGTTGATAAGAAATATTGTCGCTCAAAGGTTAACAAGAAGAGGCCGAAGGAAAAGTCACATGAGAAAGAGTTGGTCTCGGATGTTAATTCAAGGCGAGAGCAATACAATTACAAAGGAGTATATGAAAATGGTTCAATGCCTGACATTTTCACTACAATGCTTCTGCAACCATTGTATTATTCATTGGCTGATTTGAGAGGTTACATATACTTGATCTCCAAGCATCAGTTAGGTTGTCGATTCCTGCAAAGGGTATTTGATGAAGGAAATAGAGAAGATATGAAAATAATATTTATGGAAGTTATTCCTCATATTGTTGAGCTGATGATGGACCCCTTCGGGAATTATCTCATCCAGAAATTGTTGGACTTCTGTACTGAGGAGCAAAAATTGCAGATCGTGCTAATGGTGACAAAGAGACGGGGAGAGCTTGTGAGCATCTGCTTCAACACTCATGGGTAATCCATTAGCTTTTCCAAGCTGTTATTGCCTTTTCCTGGTTATATTCTTTAACTTCCATACAACTACATTTACCTGGTTCGATGAACATACTACTTTATGCTCTTCAGCACCCGAGTAGTGCAAAAGCTGATTGAAACCATGAAAAGCAGTCAGCAAATTTCGCTACTTATGATAGCCCTAAAACCAGGGATGGTTGATCTCATTAAGGATATGAATGGAAATCATGTGGTGCAGCGTTGCTTACAGTGCCTTAACAATGAGCAGAATAAGGTATACGTCGTGTTCCATGTGTTTTATATTTGGATCTTATGATGGGAAAATTCTTGCCACCTTCTCTCATCTGCTTTATTCTGTTATATCATTGCTTTAGAATGCTTTCATGCACCGCCTGTTAAAGCTTTACTGGGTGAAACTTTCAGGCTTATTATCATTGTTGTTTGATTTTTGTCTATTTTGTTTTGCTAAATAAACGTGAGTTCAAATTTCTTTTATATCTCCTTTAGAGTTTATAAAGGTTTCCACTAACTCTCTTATGTTCGTTTAGATATTCAGGAATTTGATTCTTTTAGAGATTGAAGAATTTTAATTCTGATTCCATTTTCATCCTCCTCCAACACTTAAATATGGATGGGAGACTGTCAATGGGAAATTACTTCAACCAAATGCCATTTGTTACCCTAGTCTTTGGCATCCAGAAATGTTTATCTTAGTTGTCCTGTTTTTGGCTGCATTACCATCTCGAACTGTATTGCACTAGTTTTTGCATTAGTCTTGTATGATCATAAATTTTTCATATTGCTGTCTCTCTGATTGTCTAATTTTACTCATTTGATAAGAGCAGCTTTGAAATTTCCAAGAAGGTGTTGTTCCTTGATAATCTCTAATCAGTCTTGTAGAGGGTTATTTTCAGCATGAAAATGTATTTATCATGCTAGTTCAGAAAAAAGCTTTTTTTTTTTCTTCTTTCCCAAATTTGTGAATGTCTCTGACTAGTGGCAGTTGCAGTTCATTTTTAATACTGCTGCTAAATTCTGTGCGGAAATTGCATGCCATCGACATGGGTGCTGTGTTCTCAACCGCTGTGTTGCTTATTCAAGTGGGATGCATAGGGAAAAGTTGGTTGCAAGCATTTCAGCAAATGGTCTTCTCCTTGCACAAGATGCCTTTGGGTAATTTTTCTTGTGTTTCACTTCCTACTTGATTTCGTTTCCAATGTGTTTTAGAAAAAGGAAGTATTGATCAGTGTCATCTCTAAACCAATATATATATAAATATACATATATATATATATATATATATATATTTTGTTCTTTTTTAAGCTCATGTTTTGGATATTTGGTAGTTGTAATAATTCTTGTACCCCATGGAAAACTGAATTCTACCGAATGAAGAGCAGTAGAAAGGGCTTGGAAGAGAAAACATGTGTCTCTGTCTGTCATGGAAAGAGAGAATATCAGTCGCCTGATCTTCCAGAGAACAAAATCTATGAAACTTCATTCCTGTTCAACTCTTTTTGTTTACTGACCTCCCGCTTCTCCCTTGTTCGTCTTCTTTTCTTAGCCCTTATTCTTTTTTTTCTGTGGTGCTCTGGTCTCCTGAAAACTGCTTGCATTTGAACTATAATAGATTCCTGAAAATTGAAATTGCAGAAGACCTTTTTTTAGAAAAACTGCAGAAGTGTCATTTTATCATCATGTGTTTAAATCAAACATGTTATAATTCCTCTGATTATGTAAACTGTGTAAGAGCTTATTCTGTTATCAATTGGCAATATATTTGTTTTCCAAGTGTCCATTGTCAGAGATGAGACTTGTTTTTTTGTGTTGCAGAAATTATGTTATCCAACATATCATAGAGCTTAAAATTCCATATGCTACTGCCACCTTGCTTTCTCTGTTTGAAGGCCACTATGTCTACCTATCTATGCAAAAATTCAGCAGCCATGTGGTTGAAAAATGTCTCAGATGTCTGGAAGAGAGCCACTTTAGAATCATCCGGGAATTAGTTTCAGTGTCCCATTTTGATGAGTTGCTGCAAGATCGGTTTGCTAACTATGTAATCCAGTCTGCACTTGAAGTGTCCAAGGTAACTCGCTCTCTTATGTTTTCTGGTGACATGTAACATTTCATGACGAGAATGAAAATGACGTTTACCTTAGACAAAGTGGATAAACAAGAGAGCTAAAGATGCAGTGGGATTCCAATCAAGTGGTCAAGAATCTGTGAAATTAGAATAACTGTTTAAGAATGAGCATATATGTATTTTGAGTACATTTCTGATGTTCCTTTTCTTTTTTATGAATCAGGGTTCCCTTCGTTCTCTCTTAATTAAAGCTCTTCGTCCCCATGAAATTCTCCGAACCAATCCGTACTGCAAGAAGATCTTCTCGCGCAACCTTTTCAAGAAGTGATATGTTGTTATTAGTTGTTGTGAAGTATGCTGTGCTTGGGAGAACTTAGCAATGTTTTTCACCAGACAACTTATTCTCTCCGATTCATGGGTGTCATTGGATGTAGAATATGTAACTATGATAGGTGACTCCTAGCAAGAAATGCCTATTTTAGCCTGATAGTTAACTTTTAATTTGGTGGTGTAACTAAGAAGGGAGAGAAATAGGACCATAAGTAGCAAAAGATTTGCTCAGAATTAAGTTCTTGTGGCTTTGCGTGATTGTTGTTGTTTCTGTTATAATCAGGCTTCAGGGGCTGATTGCAAAGGCTATCGGAGCTTACTTTCTAATCTATAAACTTGGTCAAAAAGTGTGATATGATCTCTTTTGCTCCTTTTGGTAGATTTTATTTGTTCTTGATTGTGAATACTGACACGTGTTTATCCATGTGTAATTAAGCTATTACTCACCAAGTTGATCTCAAGGAGAACATGTGGTGTGTGGTTAACTTGTCCAATTTGTACTATTGCTTTAGTGGTTCTAACTATTTAATAATGAGATGCTTGTAAATAATATATACTTTTTTTATTTAAAATTAAATGTATTTATTTCTATTTTGAAATATCTCGAACTGAATGTTTGATTTATAAAAATAAATAAGAGTATATAAGATAAGGTTTCATTAATCATCTTCTTAATTTAAATGTTTAAGTTAAATTCTATCAATAATTACCTTAATAAAAAGTTAAGTGGAAACTGCAATTTTTATTATTTTTTTTAAAAAAGAAATTTATCAAGAAGGAAAGGAGTACTTCCCAAATCCGTTTTTTTATATTTTATCCGGAATCACAAGTTGCATTAAAGATGTTTTACCCTTTATTTTGTAATATTGCTCTCACTGATTATCATTAGAGTGTCTTCTTTTAATCCATTTTTCTCTGTAATTATTTCCCAATCCTTCCTATTCAAAATTCCCGGGTTGTTTATATTCCTCGTCACTTGAAATAACTAAGACAACGTCCATTAATTGATTCTTTATTTCTATCACCTTTTTAAAATTATTTTTTTAATATGTATTACGTAAATTGAAACGTGTTTTGCTATAACGTCTTTGTAAATTTTATTTTATTAATCTTTTCTCTCTCTTTTGACGTATGTATAAATACAATACTAATTTCTAAACATAAAATAAGAAACGTAAATATTAATAGTTCATCATTGATTTGAAATTTACGGGTAATAAATTAATATAACAAATATAATTTTGTCTTATAAGATTTTGAACAAAAACAAATAGAATTTCCAATATGCCTAAGGAAGGAAGAAATTCCACTTCAAGGAATAGGTCTCTCGGAGTCCGTTGCACATTTTCAACCGAATACGACACGATATTCCATTTTGCGAAAAATTAAAACATTAGGCAAAGATTTATGGAAGTGCTTTTGACTTATTAATGTAATTGGTGATGGGAAACATTTATGCAAATGGATGTAAATGTTAAATACTGTTATGATATCATATTAAATTTTAAAATTATCGATAAGAATTAATAGTTATTCCTGATTTGTAGGAATCCTTTCTTAACTTTATTATTCTCACGGCAAATGATGAATGATATGAAATCAAAAAAATAAACTTTATTCATAGGTCGACTCAAATCACAACTTACAATATTCAAACTTTATATCTTAACCCACACACTTGGGTGCAGCAGCTTTCGAACTTGAAACCATATAAACAAGCACCTGGAATCCATTTGAATAACCACTTCTCCCCAACCTTCCTCCAATCCGTTTGAATAGCTGCAAGTGTCTCGGCCATCATATTAGTACCAGACCCAAATAAAATAAAACTTAATTGGGAGGGCATTTTCAATTCTTAAAAATTAAGCGAGGACTGGAAAACTATTTGAATAGCTTTTTACTCAGTTAAAGTAATCCTATTTCTCAAAAAAAAATTGAACTTTTAATCCAAAAGACAAAAGGCTCCTCGCCTGCATGTTTTGCGCTCTCGTTTTCAATTTCTTCCGCTTTTCTTCAGTTAAGGTATCAAGCCTCCTCAATAATATTTTCTCCTCCTCTTTTCTTCTCCCATCTTCATTTCTTTTTTTCTCTCGGTTCTTCCCATTTTCTTCGCCCCTTCCTTTTCTTCCTCTTCTTTCCTCCATTGTTACTATAATTTTACATACACACTTTTCTTTTCTTCTCTCTCACTCTTTCCCAGTCTCTGATCCCCCCCAACTTGTTTTTTAAAATTCTCCTTAGGCAACAAGATAAGAGAAAGGGAAAAAAACAAAATCACGTACAGTGAAAGCCGTGTATGTGATGTTTTTTGTTTGAATTTGTAGATGGCTTCTTTGTGAATAAAAACAAGAACTAATGTAATCAAAATTTAATGCCTGAGCAATTTCTCGCTGTTGCAATTCTTCCTCTGCTGAGAGTTTTCCTCGGACAACAGAAGAAAAGAAAAGGGGAAAACTTTAGATTTTCTGATATTTCACGAGGGATTAACTAATGTTCCTGAATTCAACTAAATGTCGCTATTGTTGAAGGAGTCCGAATTGAATTCCTAGAAAGATTTTATATTTGGGTTTGCTAGATGACATCGATAGAAACTTTAATGAATCCAAAAGTATTATGATCTTTACATACTTTCAATTTTTTTTTTTTTTAAACTTTTTCATCCAAATAGCTTAAAAACTGGATGAAAACATATATTTTTAATTCTTTAAAATTGGACCCTAATCCAAATAGACCCACTTGGAACCAAGCATGACCCTTCTTGACACATCCAGTTAACCACCCATAAATAAAAGTAATAAATAAGAATTCAATTATACACGCCTAGATTGGAAATAAAAGAATGAATGGGGGATTTTTATGCCACACTCCGCTGAAATAACTTCCATTGTTCGTCTCAACTTTCAGTACCCAAAGTTTCTTCTTGTCTGGAGCTTCCCCGCAATCAACCATTTAATCATCCTTACTCGATAAAGAAAACAAGAGCCAAAGAGTGGCACACTCCTGAAAATAGTTAACAAACAATGCTCCCTATTTGTTAAAAGAGCTCAAATGCATAAATTCCAGCACCCGGATCTGTGTACTACCAGGTGAAGGTAGTGATTTACCAAAGCCAAAAAAGGTCACCCAAATCAAAATTGGATCTGCCTCAAATGGCTTATTCCGGGAAAACTGCAGTTTCAGTCACAGACCAAAGAACAACTTCATAGTAAAAGTAGAGATAATTATTAATTTAGACGATAAAACATCTTCAAAGCACACAGCGCAATATTCATTCTTATTCACACAACGAAAAACTGACCCATAAAACTCAAACTTCAACTGACTTCAGATTTAGAAGGATGATTTTAAATATAACGATATCAAATCCATCTCTTCAAGCATTCTCTGTCCCTATGAGAGCAAGAAGCATTTTCTCATAATCTCCATGAGTGTCCTTCATGATGGCACGCTCCAGAGAGACGCTGTTTCTCTTGTGGTACAGGTCCTTGAGTATCTGCAGATCAACCTCTGCCCTTGTAGCCACAATTCGAGTAAGATCTCCTTCATCTGTTCCACGCTTGTTGATTGATTCACGAAGAATCCTCTCAAAGTATGCCTCGGGATAAACTAGACATTCAATAGTTGCTCTAAGGATTGCACGGAGATCATCATCATCATCATGTTCCAAATCCTGCCAATGGAAGGATCTTTCAGAATACAGCAATCAGACATATGACAATGGAAGATTGAAAGCTTTTCAACTGTGTTACCTTTATTATATCATTCCCAAACTCATTCTTGTACTGATTAGCGGTAGCATTGATTTGTGCCTTGCTCCTTGTGGCCAGAATCCTAATGAGCTCATCATCATTGTAATGCTTTCCTTTGATTTTCTCATGAAGTAGCTTAGCCTCTGACTTTGCAAGAGTCAAGTTTACCTCGTCTCCATTGTACCGATAAGAGCTCACCAGCAGTAATAGGAGCTGAAAAAAATATAAAACTAGAATTAATGAGCTTGAGATAACGCAAGTACAAATTCAGAAAAGCATTGCAATCCTTTAAATATTTCAGGCAAATCTGCATCACAATATTAGAAATTTGTCGCTTTCCCAGCCATCAATCATAGACCTAGCTGATCACTTGCAAATGATTTTAGGCAGGACAGCATGAACAATGGCTACAAACTAAACTTTTAGACACCTTAAAAGAGACAATGCAAAATATTTAATTTGCAATTGCCAAAGAATAAAAACAATGCATGATAAGAAGGCAATCCTGTAAAAAAACAGTACCTTGCGGAAGTCCCCTGTAGTGTGATGTGCAACATCCTCTTCAAGGGATTTCTTAAAACGAACATGATAAGCTTCCCTAGCCAAAACCAAGTCCTTTGGTGACCTTGAACAAGCTACCTCCACCAAAACTTGGTTTCTTGATGTCCACTTCTTAGTAGCCTCATTTGCCAAAACTGCATCACGTTCATGAGGGTCCAAAGTCCAGAGCATAACCAACCTCTGACACATAAATTACGAGAGAGAATCACCAATATTAGCTGTTGGAATAGCAATTTTAATATATAGTTCCCTTGAACTTTGGTCAAATGTTGTGAACAACACTACCTCATGATCTTCCACAAAATTCCTATACCATACTCACCATGGAGACAAAAGAATAGAATAAAAGAACACGAAAAAATGTAATCAACCTCAAAATCACTGGTGAGCTCCTTGTTCAATGCTTTGAGGAGATCTTCTCCATACTTCTCAGCATAAGCCTGTCGGATTGCCCTGCGTTGACCAGCATTTCTATGAGCTAAAATGGATATGATCAAATCCTCATTTGTTCCCCATCCTGCAAAAAGTATATACTATTTCAGTTAAACTGATCGTATGTATGGAACTTGTGTTATCAACAGCATAAGAAATCTAGTAAAACATTTGCAATAATACACAAAAAAAAAAGGAAAAAAAAAGAGGAATGTAAAAGAATCTAGTAATACATACTGCACCATCCCATTATAAAATATGGAATTTAATTTTTTTAAAAAAAATAATAATAATCATAAATTCAGAACTGACGGTTCTACCACGTGATGGTCATGATTCGATCACAAACTACAGCTCTCAAAATGTCACCATGGGTACCACAAACGGGATTTGGTTTCAACTTATAATTAACAAAATCTTCTTCTGCAACTTAGTTTTTTGCTGATCACATGCTAGACCTCAAGAATCCGTTACACCAGTGAACATCCAGAGCAGCAACAGGCTTTAATAAGCAGTAACCGAAGCAGAACAAATTTGAACGCGACTTCATAAGAAAACAGGGGAGCCAGCAGGTCAGGAAACATCAAGACATCCAAACCTAGCACTGGATCAATAGATCCAGAGCAAAGCTTCGAAATCCATGTAAGACGTTGTACATTTAGATCACCCTAGAGAAGAAAGTTTTCATTTTCCAGCGGGCAAGTCTAACCCCACAAAATCAATCAATCATGGACCACAAAGAAGGTGAATCTCTACTCCGATCATCCAAAAACAAACGTCAAACAGTCACAAAAACGATCGGGCAAAATCCTGATTAAAGATCAACACAAGAAAACGCTAAACATTTAAAAATTTCACATATACACAAAACCGTTATATCTAGATCATCAAATCAGCACAAACACACGAGAAAAAAACTCAGGAATGACCGCATAAACCGCAAAATAAAAAAGAAACATAGAAAACCAAACAAACAAACAGGAAGAGATTAAAGCATAGAACACCTTCAAAGGCTTTGCGGAGTTGTTCAGCGTCTTCAGACACAGAAGGAACTTGAGAAGGCACGATCAAAGAAGCCATTTGTTAGAGCAAGCGGAGAGTCTCTCAGTGAAGTGTGAACTAGCAAAGTAGCAATACAGAGAAGAGTGTCGAGCGTAGGAGAAGCGGCACAGGTGGGGGGTATTTTATGACAAGGAAAATGACATTGGATCTGGGAGGATAATTGATAATTAATCTTTTTGTGTATTTGGTTTGTAAAAATAAAGTTTCGCCACGTTTCTCTAATGGATCGGATCTGATTTTGACGTGTGACGCGGATTCGGTGCATCCTTTTGCTCATTTCGATAGAATATACAATTTTTTTTTTTTTGAATTGAATATTTTTATTTTTATTTTAATTATTTAAAAATAAATATTTTATTTTTTAAATTAATTAATTTTTTTTAAAAAATTAATATTGATAAATTTAAAATAAATTAAGTGAATCATTTTAAAAAAAAATTTATTCAAATCAAAATAAAACATTTAATTTTAAAGATGGAGAAAAATAATAACGTTCGGAATAGAGATCGATTTTGAATTATTAATGTGCTTTTGTTGCTTGTTGAACCTTTGTTTATTATTTAAGAGTTTGAAAATGTTTTATTTTCTACTAATTTCTACGGCTCTACTAATGAGGAGCGTTTATTAACAAACTTATTTTAAAAATGAACTAGGTAGAATATAAAGAAATTATTCTCTTTGTTCGGAATTGAATATTCATATTTTTATTTTAAATTGTACGAAAATGAATGTCTCATTTTCTAAATTAGTTAAATATTCCTTAAGAAATTGATATTGTTAAGTGTACAATAAACTAAGTCAATTTATTTTCTTAAACTTTGTACAAGTCAAAATGGAACTTCCAATTTGGGATGGAAGGAGTATTAATTAAATATTGAAATGAAAATAAATATCTAATTATAGATATTTTAAATATCGGTTTTGCTAGAGCGCACCTTAATGCGTGCTCCAACCGTTACCGTAACCGAATTTTTACTACAGTGCTCATGCAGCCAACCAAGCAGAGCAAAAATTCCATTATGGTAACGGTTGGAGCAAGCATTAAGGCCCGCTCCAGAGCGCACCTTAGCAAATCCGTTTTAAATATATAGTAATGATATAGAGAATTCACTATATTTTTAAGAATAAAATGTAGAAGATTAATTATTTCGTATGTTAATACTCAATTCTAATAGTAAATAAATAAATCTCACTATTCAATTCCAATAATATGATTTCGTCTGTTAGGCAGTTGGGGATGTTAATGTGACCCATAATGAGGACAATCAACCTTACATAATTACCAGTATTCATCCCATGTAATTTATAATTTGAACTAATTAAATATAAATGTGAAATATAATTATACTATTTAATTTTGATTTAAGTAAACATTAAATAATTAAAATTTTCAAAATGTTTATTAATATATAAAAAAAATGTAAATAAAAATTTCGGAAAACTTCCTTATTCACAATATTATAACCTTTTTCGATTCAAATTGATTTTATTGTCACATATAAATATTTTAACTTTCTCCTTTGGAACATCAAATGACTAGGAATTTTTTCCAAGGATTGGAGTTCTAATTAGCACATATGAAGCAGGGGGTCTAAAATTTTGTATCCTTCCCTGGGGGCCTGCTTGAAATATATCTTTGGGAAAGCAAAGGAAACCATTTTTCCAACAATCTCCTTCTCTGTAGCATACCCCAGATCATCATCATCATCATCATTCATCCACGGTTATGAACCCTTGAACCCATGAGCACTGTAAGTCGGTGTCAAAAGTTACCATACCAAAAAAGAATGCTACTAATCGGTAAGAAAAAAGGATAAACTGCCATGCACCACTTTTTCGTACATCAAGCCGACCAACATAATCAAAGAAAATGCTGTTTCATATCTTCCTCCCCAGCTTTCCAATCCATTCTCGACTGGAATATTTCAAATATTTTTTTCTCCCAACACTAAAACAAAGAACCCTTTCTTCACTTAATGGGAAATGAAAAGTCATTGGCAGTTTTAGCCATTAAATAAAATTATGACTGCTTTATATTGTTATTGAGGAAGAAAAGGTATTTGGCGGTGGAGATTGTCATATTAGGTTATTGGAGAAGAAAAGGTTTTCGGCATTTGGCGGTTAAAAATAAAAACTACAAATTATTATTAAAAAATTAATTCTTCCAACTGACATGTGTCACATTCTTAGGCCATTGGAGAAAGACTTCTTACGTCTTTTCTGTTATTATAATATAGATAGATCATAAGAGTACCAGTGAGTCAATTCAAATTGACTTTTAATTTTAAAAAAATGTTGAAATTTGTTTATTTCTAGAAAGTAATTAAAACATAACAGATTGTAATATTCTTTAATTTGAGTATGAAGCATAGGTTACTCATTTTTTTTCTTTTATCTTATATTACTCTTAATTTAAATATATATATATTTCAGAAATAGGAGCTCAACAGCAGTAATAGGTGAAGAGATATATCGTTACTCGGCAGCACCATATATCGTTACTTGTGGCCTTCCTACCACGTTGCTTCCTTCTAAACATTGAAATTTCTCTTGACAGAGAAGAGAAAAGAGGTCAATTTTAGACAACTCCATTCCCAGATTACATCAAATCTCCAATAAAAATTACCATATCTGATTAGTCTAAATCACAAAACGATAAGAAAAAAAAAAGAACAGAAATTGAAAGGAGATTCATTTTGAGTGGGTTGATTCCATCGTCGGCAACGGCATTTGGTAAAGAAGAAAAGATGGCAACGACATTTAAAAGCTTTCTCCTCTTAAGATTATGGAGTCAAGAACTTAGGAAGCGAACCACCAAATTGTTTTTCCAATCCAATCCCAAGAACTTGTTAAAAAGGGAGTAACTTGTTCGTAAACAACACGTCAATAAAGAAGAAAGCAAAAGAGAAAATAAGAACTCATTTCGCAGGAACTTCCCCTGTTTTATTATTATTATTTTTTTTTTTAGATGCAAACAAAAAATTCCACTGAGGTATTTCGAAAGTACATTTTTAATGTAGATGGCTTCATAAAATTTGATAAGTATTTTATATTTATTATTTTTTTTTTAATCTTACTCCTTACAACAATTTTCTTGTACTAAAATATCTCTTATAATAAATAATATTCATATGTATTCAATCCTAATATTTAATGTGATTAGAAGAGAAAGATTTAAATTTTTTTTATTAAATACTCATTGAAAAGTAAAAAATAACAAATTATTCTTCTTAAAAATACAAAATAATTTCTATTTTAAGTTGAAAATTTGTCATTAAAACGATTTTTAAAATGAAACGGTAATTTGACAAAGGGTATTTTTGATATTTTATAATTAAATCAACCGATAATTTTTTATATTTTAATATTTATACATAAGGTTAAAGCAACCTATAATAATATTACGAAGCGAAGACAATATTATTCGAGTAGGGGGGGGAGATGGGATCCATACGCGTTTTCCATTGAAATAATTTGTGGTGCAGACCATGACATAATTATGAGGTGCAGGTAAAGGTGTGGCCACGCTCTACCAAATGCCACCTTAAAAAAAGTTGATTTGTTTCCACTTTGTCAGTTAATTTAAGCGGGGGACAAATTTAAAGTGAGGGCATTGATTTTTTTTTTAAAAAAATATTTATTATTATTTTAAAGTAGGCATTGAATGATGGTAGTAGATCAATTATCTTAACAACTCCTCCACCGCCCGATTTGTCGTCTATCTATTATTTTCTTCTTTAAATACTAACTCGTCTGATAGTATACATGTCATTTAAATTTATAAATATAAATATGAATTATAATTATATTATATGTAATTATTTAAAATAAGTGTCAAATAATTTTTTTATTAATATAAAAAAGTGTAACTATATATTTGATAGACTTTTTCATACCTATGATCGTTACAATCACATTATAGTATTTTTTTTATATATATAAATATTTTTCCAATTAAATTTCTTTCTCTTTTTTTGGCAATGAATATTCATTAAACGGGAATTTCTTTCTCAAACTCCTCTGGTGAAGGGCATCTCCAATGTCCATAAATGCATTAAAAATTTTGATTTAAAATTATAGCCATCCACACGACAAGTATGGATTTAGTAAAATGTATATAGACTTCAATAGACAAAGCCTACAACCAATACCACAACGAAAAAAGTACATAATATGACAAATGGTGTACAAAACCTCTTCAACACATTAAAGATACAATAACTCATGCATTTCATTACAATACTACAAAATCTTCCATGCCAAATATTATCTTCTTCGTCTCCACTAGTTCCCTTCTCTTCATACACAAAGTGGAAAACTCATTATTAGGAGAGAAATCTCAAATCGAGCAGAACAGCAAAAGGCAAGAAATTTTTTTCTGCATTTAGCCGTATATGCTCACCGGATTTGCTGCTAAGCAGACCCTATTGATAACATGTTAGAGACCATATGCATGGTTGGCCTATACTTGCAATTGGAATTCAAGCATCCCCTTGCAATTTTGATGATGGAAATCAGAACTTCTTCAACTTCAGGAACAGGATACAACAATCTCTCGTCCAGCAAATCTTTAAGTGGCGGTGTTGTTCCCCGTGCACAAGACATCAGACTTGTAATGCTGTTACCGGGATGCTTTCCCCTGATCACTTCCAATGTCAACACTCCAAAGCTATAAACATCGCATTTTTCAGTCACTTTCATGGTGTAGGCAAGCTCTGCAGGGGAAGTGAGATTTAATGAGTCAGTAAAATTAGCCAATTGAGGAAGATAGTTATGAAGTGAAAGAGATAGGTATCTTATGGTACCTGGTGCAACATAACCATATGTGCCGGCCAATGGGGTCTGGTTGGAAGAATCCAAATTTAAAAGCTTAGCAGTGCCGAAATCTGAGACACAAGCCTCATATTCAGAGTCAAGTAGAACATTGTTGCTCGTTATGTCCCGGTGAACAATTGGGGGTGAACAATTATGATGCATATGTTTCAAGGCATTTGCTATGCCCTTAATGATGTTCATTCTCTTTAGCCAGTCCAGTCTCTTGGCTTCTTCATCTGTGCTAAGAACTTTTGCCAAGCACCCTCTTTCAAGGTACTTGTACACCAGAAATGAGTGCTGGGCATTGGAGGAGAAACCATAGAACTTCACGATGTTTCGATGCTTCAGCTCGGTCAATGCCCGTATCTCATTCAAGAACCCTTTATAATCTGCAATCTCATTGAAAAGATGGAGTCTTTTCACAGCTACTACCTCCCCTGTTGAAAGATTTGCCTTGTAAACCTTTCCGTGAGCTCCTTGACCGATGCAAAATGTCTCACTGAACTCATTTGTAGCCTTCAGGATTTCATTATACGTTTTCATGCCAGCAAATGTGCTTATCCAAAACATATCCTCAACTTGTGGGCTTCGTTCTCTTCGCATATTCCAGAGGAGAATTCCAGCAAATGCAAGAAGTAAGAGTGTTCCTACAGTAGGAAGCACAACTTTCAGGCTCTTAGCCATGGGATGCCTCTGAACAGAATGAGGAACATCGCAGGGTTGCAGACCTCTAATATTGCCACACAATCCTTTATTCCCATTTACTTGCTCTATTGTGGCATTCCTGAAGGCTTTACCTTGCGGAACAGAGCCCTCCAAGTCATTGAAAGACAAGTTAATCAAGGCTGGCAGATCCCCCAAAGCCTTTGGGATGGTACCAGAGAGGTTGTTGTGAGAGAGATCCAACAGCTCTAGACTATGCAAACTTCCAAAATCAGAAGGTATCTTTCCTGTCAGAAAATTAGAACTCAGATCAAGCCATGAAAGTTGAGCTAATTTTCCCATCTCATTTGGAATGTTGTCCCTCAAGACATTCTTGCCAAAGTTCAAATAGGCCATCTGACGGCAATTTCCTAAATTTCCAGGAATCGACCCTTCGAAGTGGTTCAAGGAAACATCAAGATGGAGTAGTTTCGTTAGAGATCCCAATTCTTGGGAGATGGAACCCGAAAGTTGGTTCTCATGCAAATCTAGATAAAGCATGGAAGTCAGCTTCCGGAGTGCTCCTGGAATCTCCCCATCTAATTGATTTGAGGAGAGATTAAGATCTTTCAGTTCAGTTAGATCTCCAAAACTTGCAGGTATGCGACCTGTGAGGTTGTTCCCAGAAACAAATAGAGTTTCCAACTTTTGGCATTTTCCCCAATTGTCCGAGAGTTCACCATAGAATTTGTTGTCGCTAAGATCCATTAAATACAGATATGGATAGACACCAAACATCTCTGAAAGGTTTCCTGTTAGCTGGTTCCCGTCGAACATGGCTCTAACTAAACTTGAGCAATTTTTCAAGCTTCTAGGAATCGGACCTGTAAGCATGTTGTCGCTTACAGTGAGGTTCCGAAGGCTTCCGTTTTGGCATAGATTTTCTGGTAAAGGACCAATGAGCTTATTTGCATCTATTTCCAGGACAACCAAGTTTGCCAACTTTCCCAGCTCTCCTGGAATGGGACCGGAGAGTTGGTTGTCCCGAAGATGTAGAATCTCCATATTAATCAAATTGCCCAGTGAAGAAGGAATCTGGCCACTAAGTTTATTTTCACTTAGTTCCAAATCCTTGAGGAGCTTTAGATTGCCCAACTCCTTAGGAATTGAGCCTGAGAGCTGATTCTGGTAGAGGTGAAGGAGTTCCAAGTTGGCCAAATTACCTAGTGATTTTGGAATTGTGCCTTCGAGACTATTGTTCTTCAAACTGAGTTCTGAAAGTGATCTCAGGTTTCCTATTTCACGAGGAATGGAGCCAGATAGCTGATTGTCGAAGAGGTACAGTAACTGCAGATTATCTAGGCTACCAAATGTGGGCGGAATGGGACCGGTTAGCCGGTTTTGGGCCATAGAAATTTCGACTAGGTTACGGAGTTGTCCCATTTCCAGCGGAATGGGACCTGAAAGAGAATTGTCTTGGATATATAGATACGTCAAGTTTTTCAAATTGCTGAAGGAAGCAGGAAGAGGGCCAATGATATTGTTTGAATACAGAGCAAGCTCACTGAGGGACCTTAACTGGGTTATTTGCTCAGGAATTGAGCCATTCAATCGATTTCCAACCAAATGCAGGGTCTGGAGGTTTGTTAGGAGGCCAATTTCAGGTGGGATGCTTCCCGAAAGTTCGTTCATTGACAAATCAAGATAAATCAGCTTCGATAGTTTGCCTACTTGAGGTGGTATGGTGCCAAAGAAATCATTCACACTGAGTTCTAGAAACTGAAGATTTCTCAAGGACGAAAATGGGAACTCGTAGAGCGTACCGGTGATGCTTGAATTGGTGAGATTCAGCCTGTTCACAGTTCCACCAATGCAAGAAATACCGTACCAAGAGCATGGACTGGAATTTGACACGGGATGAAGCACAGAAGGATTGACAGGGTGAAGAGTCCATGAACTGAGAAGGGGAATGGTAGCATTCCCAAGACTGGCTTTCCAGTTCAAAAGGGCTGCAGCCTCTCCTCCTACAGAAGAAGCTGAAGCACCTTCCAGAGCCAAAAGCGAGATGAGAAATAACGCAGAAAGAAAGGATGTGAAATATTTCTCATTGGAAGAGGAACCCATGGTTTGTGTTTATGCTGCTTGAATTGAGAATTACATCTCACAAAGCGGGTAATTTATACTGGAGGCTAGACTTGTGTCTACAGGAACTTAAACCATTTTCTACTTCCAGACTCGAGTCTTGGTCATCAGTCTTCTATACATGAGAGATCTTTTTTCCAGGCAAGTTAATTAATACACCAATGATTCAAAAATTAGTGGTCAAGGTCTTTGTGCCCTTGCAGTTTAATTGAGAATTAGGTCTCACAAAGCGGGTAATTTATACTTTAGGCTAGACTTGTGTCTACGGGAACTTAAACCATTTTCTACTTTTAGACTCGAGTCTTGGTCATCAGTCTCTAACTCTCCAACAAAAGATACCAAATAAATGAGAGATCTTTTTTCCGGGCAAGTTAACTAATACACCAATGACTCAAAAATGAGGAGTCAATGCCCTTGTAGTCCGAGTGCAAAGAGAGCATACATCTGCATCACGGATATCACTTGGTAACTGAACTGTGAACCCTTTTTTCCCTCGACCGTCTCACTCACCAATCCAACAAAATTTGGCACATCAATGTTAATGGAGGATGACCGGTTCCACGCTCAAGCAGACTTGTTCAATGCCTGAGTTACTATTACTCCTTGGCCCGAAGTGGTTGCTCAGAGTCTGGAAAATGAAAGAAAAAAAGGTAACCCCCATTGGCTTTAGGACCGCAAACGAGTCGAGCAGAGCTTGAATTCGACTTATTTATATTTTTTTAGACTCAAATTTAAACTCATTTAAGTGCAATCCAAAAAATTTGGTGTTTAAACTCTTTTCTATGTATTAATTTATTTTTCTTAAAACTTCAATAAATAATATTATTTATTATCTATAGTAGATAAAAAATACTAAAATATATTATATAAAATAAATAAATAACATTATATATTTAATAAATATATTATATTAAAAATAAAATATTTATTTATATTAAATGCTTATTTAGACTTACAAATCTAACGAATCGAATATTTGAAAGTTTAACTCAACTCCATTAACAATAACAAGCAAGCCAAGTTTCCACTCGAACTCAATTAAAACAAACTAAATTCAAGTTTTTATGAAATTAAACCCGAACCGTTTACAAACGATCTCTTTACACTCCTAATTGGCTTTTTGAAGCCTAGAGTCCATGAACATGTTTGTATGTGTCCATACGAGTTTTAGTGTAGTCCTTTAGGTTAAATTCGCGTGTATCGTAGATAGACATAAATAGAAATATCAAACTAATACTAAGACAATTCGACTAATAATTAAATTCCCATTTGGTAGTCTCTTCTGCGTTTTTTCTTCCATGTTAGTTAACATTTCTGGACATCCATTTTGGATTTGAAGTCAATGATAAATTACTTATGAAGTCGAGCACCATTAAAACGGGACAAGTACAGGTCTACAAAGACTGACCATTTCGCTGTAGTTATCTGGTCTTCGGTGAAAGTGACAACCCAACACGTTCGTCCGGAAACCACAGACGAAAGATACCTGCAACCTGATCCATAAAGAACATTTTTCAAACACCAAGCTTTTAGTTTTATAGTCAATTCCGAGAAAATTTGAATTTTTTTCGAAAAATTAAAAGTAGAATTACCAACAGTGTCATAATTACTTATCTATTGTAATGCGAACGCAGATTTTAGTTCTTAGTTCACAAACCAATGCTCATCAATACTTATTTAGCTCAAAGTTTGAAGTAAAATAATTAAGAGTGCAAACGAGAAAATGCATTTTTACAGAGATTCATGAGATATCTTGAAATTATGAAACATTCTCAATAGGACAAAGCTCATTTACAACGGGAAGACTAAAGAGTAGCTCCATTACAAATTAAACAAAAACAGAGTATTACCATAAACAGCAAGAGAATCCATTCGAGTCATGAATGTTTGCCAACTAAGTAAATTCACTTAAATCTCCTTAAATACGAGGGGATCAGAAATCTCAATGTCCAGCCACCGATTTACTTTCCTACCACGTTTTTGTACTTTCTTAGTTCCTACCAACCAAGTCATGCCTTGCATTCTGGTTCTATGATGATTTTCAAATCTTCGCGTATTAATCTGACACACGAAACAAATGTAGAACTTGGAAGAGGTATGCAAATCAACACAAGCAGCGTTTCAAAAATACCACAAGGACTAATTTGGGTTGGGGTGGGGGGTATTACCCTTGTAATTAAACATACAAGAGAGAGACAATGAGGGTGGGAACAGAACAGTGACACCTTATTGACAAAAATACCACAAGGACTAATTTGGGTTGGGGTGGGGGATATTACCCATGTAATTAAACATACAAGAGAGAGACAATGAGGGTGGGAACAGAACAGTGACACCTTATTGACAAATAATAAAGTACGAACCCCTGAAGGCAAATCCAATTGTTTGTTCATGCACACATAATCCCAGCCTAAAGATATTGAGACAAAACCCCCAAAAGAACCAAATCAAAATATAAACATTCCATTCAACCAAGTACACCAAGAGGAACAACAGAATCATTTTCAAGTCAAGAAACCAAATATTTCTGCACAGAATAGGAACTATACTCACCAAAGAAAAATAGCATGTTAACAAATATCGATCAGCAAGGGCAGAAAAAGCAAAAGCATACAAGGGTTTCTAGGTTCTAAATAACTATACTAGGATGGAAATCCTCCAAGCGCAAGTGAACAGCATGCAACTGCAAACGGACAGGGACTAATATATCAAGCATCAGCTACACAGCCACCAAGCCATTCATCAAATCCCAAAAACTGCAGCATCAGATTCAATAGCTAACCGCAAGAACTGCAGCAACAACCGATCTACGAAGATATCGGCTATCACTTCACAGCTACAGCCACAGTCTCACGTGCTGTAACATAATGCAATATATATATCAGCTCAACCCTAGGCTTTCCTATCGCAGGTACTAAAACATTTAAGGTAAGTGAAAAATTAAACACCAGGACTGGTGAGTCTCCATGCATCATCATATTCACCATGTCAAGACTCATGGGCTCATGGCTAAGTCTCAGACTCCACACCTAGCAGGTTTACACTACCATCAGCATACTCTCAGTTTCAGGTCCTTGAATCAACTGCATCAGCTACACAATAAAGCATGTGGACCCCAACCATCTTCTAATGATCACATCTAATATTCTTGAGCTCATAAGGTCAGCAAAAGCAATGACTGTTAGGTCAAACTCAAAATCCCAATTGGACTCATACATAAAACATATGAGGTTGTCACCCTTACCAATTCTTACAAAGAAAATTTGTAAAGAAACTGAAGTTTGTCAGCAGCAACAAAATTAAAACAACCAACAGCTAAGTAAAAAACAGCATCAACAGCTGCCGCATCATCTTGCCAAATCAGCCACATTCAATCTCCACGAACTTAACTATAGAAGACCAGCAGAGGGTCCATAATGAGTAATAATCATTCAAAATCTATGCATCATTATCAAAATAAAGAGCCTTGATATAAAGACTAACGGAGATTGGAATTGGAAGGCAGAAACTTAAATGAACAGAAACCGATATGTTAATAAACACTAGCAATATAGCCAACCTGACACCATAGTGCAGATGGTACAGATAACTAAATATATATAGAGCGAGTACAACAAAAAAAAAAGCGCTAAACCTCACAAATAAGTTCGGCAATGAGTTCTTTCAAGAACTACAAATTGATAATATGAATGATCATTAAGTGTTCTCCTCAAACAAGTACCAAAGACCAGGGATTGCTGGATGATTCATTGAGTAGCATCCAATTCTCTTACTCCTGTAAAGGAACAGGAAAAATGTAATCACATGTTGAGAATAAATATCCCAAGATAATCATTAGAGGACACCTACATCAGCATCAGAACGTGGAGATTGGCTCCTAGAATCAGCATGACGACCACGTGGTGACACACTTTTTGGAGCTGGTGATCGCACAGCATCAGGGCTTGCATCCTTTGGAGGGGATCTGCAGGGAGATGGACTCCTATGAGGACTGGGACTCCTCCGAACAGGTGAGGCGCTTTCATGCATACAAGAGTGGCATTAGACATTGAAGTAGAAAGAAGCAGCAGAAATCAAACTAATAACCAATGTTTTCAGAACCGGAAAAGTTACTGGTTCAAGGTTTAATGGTTCAACCGCAATTGAATCGGTAATTGAACTGGTTAATTTAATAATTAAAAAATATTTATTTTATAGATTAAAATATATCAAAATAATATAATTTATTCTCAAATTAACA
>JAOXNR010000031.1:5216125-5229623 GCA_028571225.1 Parsonsia alboflavescens
CTTTAATATTTCTTAAAAGTCAACAGGTAATTATTTTCAATAAAAAAGATTCCAATAAAAAATCAAATCAAATATAATTAGAAGGGGAGGGACGACAGTGGTGGGAGAGATACCTTAATTTGTATAGAGAGAGGGCTTAAATGAAGGGAGGAGGAGGTGGGTTGAGGGCATTTAACCCGAGCCGGTGGTATGAGTGACGAAGATGTTTGTAGAAAAGCGAGGTGTTTTCAATGCTCATCCTTGAATTCTGCATTTAAGTGAATTCAAGATGATTTAATGAAGGCAGGTAGCCCTGACTTAAACACCTCTCTTTCTCTCACTTTCTTACGCATACTCTTCTCCCTAGCTATATGAATCCATGAAAGCTTTTAATGTGTTTAGCCTCCACCTTTTTCCTCTTCTTGTTCTTTCTCAAGATCTTTCCTTTTATTTAGTGCACACCTAATAAGTTTTGCTCTCTACATCTCTTTTTATAAGTCACCAAGGAAAGCAAAGAGGGTGAAAGGCACCGGAGAGATGTTCGTTTGAAAATATAAACTACTCTCTCCGTCTATAATAGAATATCTCATTTTGACTTGTATAAATTTTACTCCTTCAGTCCCGAAATAAAGAAGTTTAATGATGTTTTCTTTATCTCACAATATAAGTCATTTTGTAATTATTCATGCATCATTATATATTCTTGTCCTTCGTTGATATATTCATTTATTTATTACAAAGAAAGAGAAATATTTTTGATATAACGTAGCTCTATTTAAGACTTTCTAATTCATGTGAAATTATGGGTAACACATTATATTGTGAGACGGGGATGGTAATAAATTTAGGAGATGAAATGTTCATTTTTGGACAACTTAAAATAAAATAAATACATTCAATTTTGGATGAAGGAGTTACATCAATATTTTCAGAGCCAAAAAAAAACATAAAAATGAGTATTTTGATCACCTATATAAATATAAATATATATATATATACATAGATATATATATATATGTATAGGTGATCAAAATACAAGGAGAGCAACAAGGCAATTTAGACTTTTCCATTTAAGAGATCAATAAAATTTTAATTTTTGGAGGAATAACACCCATATAAAGATGATAGATACGATCAGAAAATTTTCAAAGAAAAGGTGAGGCAAAGAAAGAAGAGCGGAACAAGTGAGGGCAAAAGCTCTATACATATTTATTTATCATAGCTTTAAATTAATACTACTCCTTGAGTTTCTGAATTAAATGAGTACTACTTCTGACTTTATATGAAAATTAACAGTTGTGTTAGTGAGATTTCTCTTCAAATGATTAAATTTTTTATTTTTTTAGTTCATAATAGTTTATGCACTTTGGGCTTAATCCAGGAGGGACTCTACCAATTAGGTTGTCCCCAAAGGAATAGTTAAATGTAAAATTACATACTTACAGATTGTAATTTACATTCGTGTGAACATCTATTCTTACACCTCAAAATAAAAATAGAACTTTCTCTTGGAAACAACTTATAATCCCTCTGCTCCTATTTATAACTCATATAAACTAACCTTTTTGTCCATAATTATAAATTATTATTAGTAGTTTAATGAATATTTAACTTATGTTTTCTAATAATATCCATTCTCTTCATAAATCGTTTTTCTCTTTTATCTTTCATAATTTTTTTTCATAGGAATATTTTGAGATTTTTTTAATATATATTTTTATCATAATATTGACAAATTTTCTCCGAATAACTTATACTTGCATATCACAACAACTCTCTTCAGAATTGTTTTCAGTTCCCCTAGTACTTCCTGAACTGACCTTGCAGTCAATTTAGGTTGGTGTAGCTTTAATTTGTTTCCTTGAGGGAGGAGACCAGAACAGAGTTAATTGATTCCCCATTGCCATACCAATTCGTCTTTAATTTGCAAAACAAATGTGAAATATTTTGGGGATAGTTTTATTAGTGGAACCTCTCTTTCTCGTACATTATACTATATGGTTCCTTCAGTGATTATTATAGCATGTGTATTTTAAGCGATCGACCGGCCGATGGAAAATGATGGTAAGCTACAATTGTTCTGTATATATATATATATACACATATAATTAATGAATATATCAATTTGAAGCTGTCTTGTAGATGCAATTTCAAGATTCAAAAAAGTGATTGTACGTGACACTAAATGTATGTGGAAAGGGTAGAGGATAATAAAGTCCCATGAAACAATAACAATACTCTCCATACGAAAATTAAATGTTCCATTTTGATTTAATAATTGAACGGAGGAAGTATGTTTTTTAAGTCCTGAAATTGTTCAGTAGTTGAGTTTCAGATTTAGCTTCCATGGAAATATAAGACAAACACAAAATGAGATCGATCAGGATTTTCAAGAGGGAGGGGGAAGAGAAGGACAGAAATTCATTGATAGCTCATAAAAGTGGTGGTTTTAAATATAGCTGAGGCCGTTGTAAGGATTTAAAGTTTGGTGTTTGATTGTTGAGTACTAGTAACAATATAAACATTGTATTTTGCCTTCGTCCTCATGGGACGGGGTTTGATTCTAATTAATGGCCGAGGGTGTTGAGAGCTTTTAAAGTTTGTAGTGGTTCTTTGAGTGACCCAATTGTGAAAGTTGGGAGTTATGATATCCATTAAAGATCGAGAGGTATTCAAGGCCTTCTTCAACTGTATGCAGACTCCTCCATTTAATATCCAATTCCACCCCTTTTCTTTTCTCTCTCTCTTTCTTAACGTCACCGCCTATACAAATCCCAACCAAATAAATCCCTGTTTTTTGCCTGAATGTTTTGGCTTGTCTTTGTTATCATTTTATTGATCAATGCTCTCAGCTATAATATATAAACCAGAAGCTAGTCATGATGAGGGCTGTGCTTGTGAATCTTGCCTCTTTCTGAGCTCGCTATTTAGGTCAGCCATGTATTTTAGATATGCCCACCATGTGTTTGATGTTTTGACCAAGAGGGGGATGGTTACGATTTAACATCCTTTCGCTTTTAACAGTAGGGTTTAGAGCGACAAAGTAATTAAAACTATCAGCTCCTCCTTCACTTGGAAAGCACGTCATGGTGAGATGGGCCCTTTCAGATCGACATTAAAGTTTTGCCCTTTGGATTCTATCTTGCAGTTGTGTGCCTGCCTGCAAAAATTGATTTGATTTAGCGTCTTCACTCTTCTTTTCTACCCTATATAAATAGCAACCCTGAACACTTTCACTATCTTATTCACTCTTGAAAGAGTTTCAGTTCCATAGGTTAAGAATCAGATTTTTGAATTGATCATCTCTCGCGTCAAGAAACCATGGTTTCCTTTCACACTCCTCTTTCCCGCACAGGGAGAAAGATAGCCCCGCAAGAGTTGGAGAGTTTATCCAAGAAGAGAAAAATGAATCATGAGCAAGAAGGTGAAGAATTCTGTGAGAAACAGCCTCCCCGAGTTCAAAACATGATGGGTTCTATTACCGCTACGGAGCTACACCTTGAAACTCCCTTACCCTTGGAGTGGCAGCGATGCCTTGATATTAAGGTAATTAATTAATTAGCCCATAAAGAGAACCAAGTATTCAAGTAATGATTTTGATGTTTATTTTAAATTAATTTCATGATGATTGGTAACTAGACATCATATCCTGTATATGTGTATTAAATAAATATTTCTTGATGCAGTCAGGGCAAATATATTTCTTCAATACAAGGACACAACAGAGGTCATCAAGTGATCCAAGATCATCAAGCCCTGAACCTTCAAAACCTGCTGCAGCTCATATGAGCTTAGACCTTGAACTCAATTTGCCATGTGGATCAGTGGGAAAGAATGAAATTACAGTGCCAGAAAGCCTCACCAAGCTCAACTCTGGTAGCACCTCAAGCTCTACCACCGATCATAATCAGTTCATGAATTCAAGTGCAATAAAGAACAACAACAACACCTCCACCACCACAGGAGGAGGCCTCTCGCAATCACCGTCATGGTTGACGTTCGAAGGAGAGCAAGAGGAAATGGTAACTGCAGTGTGCAAGAAGTGCCACATGTTGGTAATGATGTGCAAGTCATCACCTGCATGTCCAAACTGCAAATTCATGCACTCTCCTGATCAAAGCTCTCCTACCCTTTTCAAGAGAAGATTAAGCCTTTTATGTTAAGATATATATTATATTTATTTTGCAATATGATCATGATCATGGTGATCAAACCAATTCCATGTATGTTTGTTATCTCTGATCTCCTCCCTTCACATGCTTTCTTCTCCTAATTACACCTCTTGTGAAATAGAAATGATCACAACAGGGGTGAAAATAGGTGTAATACTTTCCTTGTCGTGTTAGATATAGTGGTAAATATTTCCCTTCCGAGAGAAGCTGTTTGTATTTTAACTTCTTCATGCCTTAATTAGGTTATCATGCATAACTCATAGTAATTAAGATTGGCAAATATTATAATCCCTATCAGAAGATTCATTAATCTCTGATTATAATGATGAAATTAAACCCCCCCGCCCCTCCCCCTTTATCACTAATGAAATCTTTTGGTGAAAATCCCTTGTTGCAATCATATAGAAACTGCCGACATGGTCAGTCTTATTACTCATTTCATTTTCAAACCAACCCCTCAGGCCGTGGCTCAAGTCCTTTTCTTAGAACAAGTTACAAGGAGCTAACTCATTAAAGATATACGTGTACCAGAATTGATCAAAGATGTGATTATGGTAAGAAAAGCATCATTAATCATGGATCAATCCAGTGGCTAATAAGTGATCTCAAGGGAAAAAAAATAAAATTGTCGGTTCAGTTAACAATACATGCACGTATTATCCATATTTAATTCAATGTTGAAAAAAAGTACATTTTGCAGAACTACTTTCCGTTGGTCCCTCTCAAGAAGCAGGAGAAAACTTATGAGGAATTAAATGGGAGAAGGCATGCCACAGGAGCTCGTGATTCTTAATTCGTATCATGGCCGTTTGAGTTAATTATACAGAAATTTTGGAAGAGATGGAATGAAATCTCCGCATGTATATTTGTATTAATTAAAGTTGGGGTAAGACAACATATATGCTGTCAGTAGTATAAGATGAATTATTGTACTTTCTCAGTCTGAGGTATGTCGACCATGCTCTTTAAGTTAATGGATTTGTCTCCTCTACGTACCACAAAATCAAAAAACAGGAAATCTGATAAAGAATTAATTATAAAAAATGATTAAAAACAAACTAAAATATAATATCTTCATCTAGAATTGAATGTTTATTTTTTATTTTGAGTTGTGAGAAAGTGAATGTCAAAAGTGACATTACAGTGTTTAAACTAACCAGATCAAATTAACCTTTTTTTAAAAATGCGAATAAGTCAAATTGAGATATTCAATTTCGAATTATTATGAGGAATTTTTTTATTTTATTTTATTGGTCTAATATTATTATTATTTTTGGCTTGTTTGACTTAAATTGGTATTTGTATAGCCAACAGAGTTTAAATGATGAAGTGAAATTAACACTTTTCTTTTCCTTTTGGGTGAAGGAACAATATGTGAACAATGAAAGTCAGCTTTTGGCGGCAGAGATTACATCATCTTTACACCAAATACTAAACCTAGAAGAATATTTGGCATCATAAGTTTAATTAGAAATAAGTAGGAACACTATCCTCTTCATAAATATGATTAGTAGAACAAAGCATTACAAAATTATAGCGACGCTCATTAAGAAAACCTATTTCCATGGTAGGTGATAAATTTCTAACTATTCTAAAAATTCAAGTTGAGTTGGAATCAAGAAATCTCGAGCTCGAGACTCAACGAGGGTAAGTGAAAGTAAAACGAGAATTTGAAGAGGGGATGGACGTATAAAAGAAAAAGGGAGGGAAAGTAGGTCAAACATATATCGTCATTTTAATACCATAATAATTTTTTACGTACTCTAAAAATTTAAATCAAATAGAAAGGGATTAAATTTATACCATTAAAACTAAATTCTTTTGTTAAATATGAATAATCAAATCTTACTTAGTTTTGAAATTGAAAGTTATCGAATTCAAGAGGCGACCAATCAAACTCACTAATTCAACAAGAGAACCTATCGCCATGTGCAGGCACACACTGCTCTTCTGTATATATTGAGAATATATGCAATAGGTTGGACTATAGATTCCGAAGCAAGTGACAACTACGTATGAGATGGACTTTGTTACTGATCTTCATACTCATGATAACGACCCGAAACATCCCCCGAAGGCGCTGATCTGCAACTAAAGAATTTCTTTTGTGGGTAAAATTTCATGCATCCAAACAGGAGAATTTTTAGACCTCTGCAAACCAATTCTACACATCTAACTCTAAATAATATAGATGCCACGTTTGTTATACATACTCCCTTCTTCGAGCCGTTATACCGATTAATACAAAATCCGTGAATTCCCTTGAACAAGTTAAAATGAAAATGTGAATATTCAATTCTGTACGGAAGGAATATAATAATTCTCTTATACAAATTATTATTATGGCTACCTTTGAACTTGAAACATAACTATGACACTAGCAGCATCTACAGTCAATTACTCCCTCAATCAATAAATGAATATTTCATTTTTTATTTGAGTTGTATGGAATTAAATTAAACTTTTATAAAACAAAGATGACATTATAATATTAAAATTAATTAAATCAAATTTTTTTTTTAAATGCTTGCAAATCAAAATGAAATATTAGATTTGGAATGGTGAGCTTATTTTACCATGGTCTCATATGTCATAAGTCATATCCTTGAAGAATTACCCCTCGAGCATGCCTAAGCTTTGATGCCTAAGAGTGGAATACAAGACCCATGGACCTAAAGATATAAGATTGAAAGGGAATTTCAGGCCTGCAGAAACGCAATGAGCTATGTGTGTTAGGCTATAATGTAATGGGCAGAGGATGTTTATTGGGCTATAGGCACTTTTAGCCCATGTGTAATTTGCAAAGCCTATAAATAATAAAATTCCTCCATTGGCGTTTCATTTTCCCTCGCTTGCTCTGAAATTTGAAAACAGAAACCAGAGCTACAAAGGAAGCGTCCATGGAGGAGTTCAATACAACTGAATTACATGATCAAGCTCTGAAAGTCGATCAAGCGTCTGCTCTCTGATCTCCAGCTCTCTTCCACTGATGAAGATGAATCTGCTAAGGTCTTCTCTGTTTTTTTTCCATGTGTATGTAACTTTGTATTATAATATAGTCTTTGTTGTGTAATGATTCATATTGGTGAAATCTGTGAGTTATTGATTGAATTTCAGAAGGAAGTTATTTCATAGCTGTAGAGACAGTTGACGACGTTAGAGAGACAACTGTTGAAAGAGAGAGAATACAATAAAAAGATGAGATTCCAGAGTTCGATGGCGTTGTACATATGGATCGGCATATTCTTCTGTCTTTGGGAAATCTGTTTGTTTCTTTTCGATTTTCTGAACCTCTATTAGCAATATGTTCCAATAATCAAGTGCCTTTTAACTGTTCCAATTCAGTATTTGATTTTGAAAATTGAGTTTTTGAAATTCGAACAGGTTTAAAATGTAAATGATGATGTAATGTTGAATTCCCAATCTATGGGATTGCAATCTTCTCTCCTATGTGAAAATCAATCCAAATGGCATCTATCTCAATATTATTGTTTTCCAAGTTCTTTTCTGAACGACTTTAAATTTTGGGGTTGCAGAATTTTGGATATTCCTCCTTACTGGACTAAAATGCAAAAACAAACAGTTCCGATTTGCAATCCAGTTGAAGCATTGCATTCTGATTTTGATTACTGCAGCTCCTTGAACTTCTTTTACCTCCCTATACAACGAGAGAGCTATCACTTGGCTTGACCTCTTCCAAGCTTTGTATGGCTATGTTATATATGGAGCTCTAATTCGGGTTCCCTTGTTGCAGTTTTGAGGTACAATTGTATGGGATAACTATTCACATGGTTCTTTTTCTTTTGGCTCCTCTAGCTGTTAAACTTTTAGTTGTAAACTGGATTTCCAATTTCCTTCTAAAGCATCTTGTATACACTTTATAAGCCGGCTATATTGGCTCATACAAGTCATTTCTGTTTTGCATTATATAGTTTTTGAAAAATCTCAGTTTGCAATACATAAAAAAAAATGTCAGTTTTGAGAATGGTTTCTTCAACTATTCATTTTATGCTTTCCATCCACTAGATATACATTTTTTTAAACAGTAATCTAATTCCCGCATCATCATACATCCGTGGCATTATTCCTGGCAAGTTCTTGGAACATGGTGTATATACTACAAGCCCTGAATATCACGTATGATCCATGGAAAGCTTAAGAATGATCTTCAAGAAGCATCTACAGCACTTACAACAGCAGTTCTGGGAATTTTGGACTTCTGCAGTTTGATATTCTTATTACTATTTATTTCTTGTCAGACTCATTCACGTTATCAGCTACTTTTCTATAACTCAATTTTTTTTTTAAAAAAAATCCTCATCCCGGACAAATTATTTAGCGGAGAGACACATGTTCATGAATTCCTTTGTCATAGTAAACAACAAATTGTATGTTGCTATTTTTATTTTGAGTTGTCTAGATTTTAATATCTCATTTTCTAAAGGGCTTTTGCCAAAATAGTCCCACATGTTTGAGTCAAAACATTATTGGATCCCTTATGTTTTTTTTAGTCATTCATTTCTCGTATCAATTTACGGGCAGTCATTAAGGTCCATACCACTCAAATACGACCATGTTTATGGAGCAACCAATCACATGACACATGTGTGAGAAATTGCTATTAGTAAAATTGTCCTTACACTTTAATCTTAAAAAAAAAAATGCAACAAAGTTTTTTTTTAATATCAAACGCCTTTGTTTTTCATGTTGGTGATCAGATGCAGGCACTTTTTAATACTAGTATTTTGCTTCCTTGTTTAATGCTGTCTGAAAGAATAGAATCAACTGATATATATTTTTTTTTATGCAGATAATGAGTAATGAGATTATCGAGAGTCCTATGCATGGAGCTGTAACGAACCCAGAAAAGCTTAGGATATCAATATCGATATCCAACGAGGCAGAGCATGATAAAGAGATCAAAGGTGTTGATAGATGAGGTAGAGTATGGTAACAAAAATTTTGCTACATTATTATTTTTTAAAAATTAAAGTGTAAAGATGATTTTACCTCTAAAAATTTTTCAAAAGTTTGTCATATGACTGGCTCTACCATGAAAATGGCCAGAATTGGATGGTGTGGACTTTAATGGCTGCCAATAAATTAATATGGGACTTTAATGCTTGAAAAAAAACATAAGGAATCCAACAACGTTTTGGTTTAAACATGTGGGACTATTTTGGCTAAAAGCCCTTTTCTAAATTAGTAAAATCTATTGCAAAGAAATTAACGGTGCAATATTAAAATTAAACTAAATCAAAGCTTTTTTTGTGTTATATATATACACTCTCTCTGTTAGAATTAAATGTCTCATTTTGATTCACACGTATTTTAAGAAAATAGTTTGACTTAGTTCATTAAGATGCAATGTCATTTTTTAAAGAAATTCTATATCTAATTTAAGAACGAGACATTCCTTCCCAAATGACTCAAAATAGAAAATGAGAAATTATGGATAGTAGGAGTATTATATAAAATTTATGCATGTCAAGATGGACGTTCAATTCCTGATAAGGGAAGTATAAATCTTTTGATAAATTTAAAAAATGTTAATTAAAGAATATAAACGATTGATATATTCTCTTTTTAAAAATAAAATTTACCTTTTTAACATGTGAAAATATAAAGATGAATTGCAGTTTCGAATGCAAACAATGTTTTGTTAAAAAAAAATTGAACTAAAATTTTGTCACAAAAATATATTTAATCCTTCCGTTCGAAATCAAATATCCATATTTCAATTAAATTGGTTAAAATTTTCTTAATAAATTGACATGATTAAGTTTAAAATTTTTAGAATTATTTTTAGTTCTGGAGACTTCTGTAAATTGTAGTTTTTATTTTGAGGAGTATTATGTTGAATAACATATTGTTTTTATTTTTTTTGACGTCTAGTTAAGGAATCATGTAGCCTTGTATGTAGGATTAGTCTAATGCAAAGCGTGTTATGCTCGGATTATGGGATGCGACAAACCATGTAATCATTGAACTTATCACTTTTTTTTTCCAGTTTGACCATCAAATTATAAAATTAGTTAATTTAGCCATTATACTTTACATTTTTAAACAATTTAACTATTATACTTTGTGTTTTTAAATAATTTAACCATTATACTTCTCGTTTTTAGAAAATTTAGTCATTGTATTTTGTTCGAATTGAATAATAGTCACTAATGTAATTAATTTTTAATGAAAATGTTATGTAACTTTCAATGTCACTAGACTTTTTCGGGTAGGTTAAAAGAATCTTCATCATGTTGTTAATTTCTTCTTTTATTTATTTATTGATTAACACAATTTGAATGGCAAGGAATAAAATTTTATATTTAGTTGAGCTGATAAGGAAAATTTTAGTGGCATGGCAAGCCATACGATATTATTAATGAAAACTGATTACGTTTCTAACTGTTATTAAATTAGACCACCATAGAGTGATGAAATTGTTTCACAACACAGTGTATAATTGCTAAATTGACTGGTTTTATAGTTTGATGGTCAAATTAAAAAAAAAAAAAGAAGTGATATTAGTGTTCCCATGGTTAATTAAGCCATTTAACAATCAAGGTTGTACTCCTTTTTCAATTTGATCATTCAACTTTCAAACGTGTCAATTTGATGACTCAACTTTGAGAATTTGACAAATTGACCACTATAAGGTTAAAACCTTTCAAATTTTTCACAAAGTTGAATAGTAAAATTGACAAAAGTTACAATGTTAAATGGCTAAATTGTAAAATTTCACAAAGTTAAATGACTAAATTGTCAAATCTCATAAAGTTAAATGATTAAATAAAATTAAGATTTGAAAGTTGAATGGTTAAATTGAAAAAAACATACAACTTCAATAGTCATATTGATGCACATGCCGATTAAAAACACTTAAATATAGCTATGTTTGGTTAAAAATATCCCTTTTTCTCTTGTTAATTTGTAAATTCTATTTTTTCTAGTAAATAAAAGAATATTAATGGAGGGTAAGAATGAAAAATATATCCTAATTATGGAAATTTTTTTACCTTCGTCTCCTTATTCCCCATCTTCAGAGTCATCAACGATTTCTCACTTATAGCTTTTATGTCTAGAACTTGAGACCTACGATCCAAAAGAACATCCTAATTTTACATTAATAATTGTTAAATAATTTATATATATTTGACAAATAAAATAAACTTAAATGACTTATATTTTACGATGGGAAAAACACCATTTAAATGGCTTGAAGTTATACGTTCTCTGTATTTTTTGAATGCAATAATGTGTGGCGTCATCATGGGGTTAAGAATGCATTATCATGAGGAAATATTCTAATATGGATTCGGATCGACACTTTATATATGGAAGTTGTGGCTTATATTAGCCCCGTCATAATAATTGTCCCTTATTGTCCCAAAGGTACTTGTACCCTTTTGGCAGGATCCTCAAACAGTAAAACCTTTAATTTTCTTATCCAAGCACGAGGTATCATGATTATCAAGTTGGAGAGTTATATAAACTTGTTGGAATTAGGGATTGATGATTTGACCTAACCCAATGGTGCCCGTTATGACCTGTCCCGTTTGGATTGGGTTTACCTACTCCATTCTAAAATAGATCAGGCATGGGTATTCAATTTAAGACCCCTCTGTGGGTCAGGTCAGGCCTGTGTATGCCTAAAAATCCACCCTGAATTGACCTGTCATGTCATGTCCTGGCCTGACTTGACCTAACCCACCTTGTTTGTCAAATCATAAGAGTTATTTTCTATATATATTTATGTATTTTTCAAAAAGTTATTATATATATCAGGATTCAACCTTCATCTTTTGGAAGCTTTGGTCCTTAACATTTTTTTTGGGACCTTTTTCATCCCTAAATAATTTTTGTTGGATATTTTGATCCTTTTTGGCTAGATTTTTCAAAAAAAATAAAATAAAATGGATTTTCTAGCACATTTCAGTGAACATGTAAAGTGTCATCATTTGATGAAATGTAATGACAATAATGCCTTTTGTATTTTGGTTAGATCATCGTTGACTTCAAAATCTAGTGAATTTTTTTAAAAAATCATTCCAAAAGGATCAAAATATCCAATCGAAAATTATTTAGGGATGAAAAAAGCTAAAAAAAAAAAAAAATCTTAAGGACCAATGCTTCCAAAAGGTGAAAGGTTGAGTCCTGAAATATATAATAACTCATTTTTCAAACACTAGTAATATATTATAATTTTATAGAGTTATAGGTCAATCCAGTCCTCAAACTATACCGTTTTGGAAGCTTTGGTCCCTAAAGTTTTTATTGGCCTATTTAGTCTTTAAACAATTTACATTTTGATAATTTTGATCGGATTCTTCACAAATTTCACCAGAATTTGAAGTCATTTTGGCCAATTGAGTTCTTAAACAATACCCCCAGGTTTCATTTTGTTTGGACTTGTCATTTATCGATTGGATTGGCCAAAATGACTCCAAATTCTAGTGAAATTTGTGAAGAATCTGGTCAAAAGGACCAAAATATAAATTGTTTAAGGACTAAATAAGGAAAAAAAAAAATTTATGGACCAAAGCTTCCAAAAGGGTATAGTTTGAAGATTGGATTGACAAATAACTCTAATTATATATATATATATATAAAAATATATATATATATATAAATATATATAAAACTTCTTTTTAAATTATTAAATGTTGCTTCTATTTTTATAAAATAATTATTGTTGATACTTTGTTGCTTAACTAAATTATTAATAACATGTAATATGTTTTTATCCCACAAACCAAACATATTATATATAAAAGATAAATAAAATGTAAATGAATTATTTTTTAATTAGTTCAATTTATATTTGGAAAGATAATTTTTAAAAATATTGTTCAAAGAAATTTATGGTCTAATGTAATATACTCTTTTAGCAAAGTATAACTTATATATATATATACATATATATCTATAAAAAATATATATAAATATATACATATATATATTTATATATATTTATACACATACATGAACGAATAAACATATGTATATGTGTGTGATTTAAAAGATTGCCAACATATTATATATTATATATAATCTTTTAGCAATCACTCTACTTCTACAATTCTAACCGTTATTTAAAAAACTAATTTAATCATGTTTGAGATAATGGTATGAACAAAAGGTAAATAGTACACACACACATATATATATATATATATATATATATATATATTTATATATTTATACGGATTTGTTAAGGTGCGCTCCGGAGCGCGTCTTAATACGCGCTTTAATACGCGCTCCAACCGTTATCGTAACGGAATTTTTGCTACAGTGCTCATGCAACCAACCAAGCGGAGCAAAAATTCCGTTACGGTAACGGTTGGAGC
>JAOXNR010000031.1:5229723-5282563 GCA_028571225.1 Parsonsia alboflavescens
CCCATAGGAATACAAAATGTGTCACATAAAATATCATAAAACAAAGCATTAAATAAAATTTATGCTTTTCTAGTTTTGAACCTATGTAACCAATTAATCAAATAAAATGATTAATTTGTGATATTGTTTATTTCTTAAGGGTGGCTTCTATTTATTTCCATGCATTCATAATATCACAAATATATAAAAGCATAATAAATAAATGCATAAAGCAATTGGCAAAAAAGACTCTAATTAAAATTCCTAATTAGGCTAATAAAAACTTAAGGCCCAAAACTAGGAATTTTAGGAAAAAAGAGGGAATTTCACCAAATAATAAAACCCCAAATGGGTCTTCTTCTTCATGATGAAAAATCACAACAGCCAACTATGCTGCCTAAATGCCGTTGCAATTTTCTGCAAAGGAAGAAACCTGTGCCCGAGGAACTGGCTATTGTAGCAAAACAGGACTCCTCACTGGTGGCATGCTGCACCAGATCCGAGAACTGGATCATTGGACAGCCTCTAGACCTGTCCGACTGGAAGGAAACCATGGCTGGATAGACCGCAATCTACTGCATGCTGGAGGAAAGAAAAATGACTGCTGGATTTGGGCGTCGTCTGTCTATTTGTGCTGGTCACTATCTTCTGCTGTGAGCGACTGTAGCGCCTTGCTGCTAAGTTTCTGCACGCCGGAGAAGAGACCACAGCCTCTGCCGCCTTGCCACTGGTAGCTTGCAGGGGCGCCTGGCTAAGCGCTCACAAGCTTGGCCTGGCCGCCTGTGGGTTACCTTGGTTGAGCAATAGAAACTCCAGATCTTCTTCAGTCCGGCGATATTCAGATGACTGCTCCAGCAGTCACTCCAAAACAGACCCTTTTTTCTTTTCCTTTTTTCCCTCCTTTTTTTTTTACAGATCTAGCAGGCAGTAGAGTAGTACAGATATAGAAAATTTCAGGAAAATAAAATAAAATAATTTACAAAAAATCCTATTCCTCTAACCCTGAGGTTTACAGAAATTTCATTAACTATACATTCTCCTACGCCTCCACTCACGAAAATCTAAATAGAGTCTTTTAAGTCCATAAATAAATAGATAATATAACATGCATATTTAGCCAAACTAAATAAACATAAAATAGGTATCATTCTCATTGTGAGAACCTACTGGATACCACTTGCAAGGGAAATAAACCTTGAATCTACAGAGAAACGAGATCCAAATCCCATAAGTAAAATCATTTACTCACAAATGAGAAAACATACCTTTTGTTTGAAATTGCAGACCTGTCTAATAAGTCGATCAAGATCTACTAGGCTTAAAGTCTTCTAATCTATTCCCTATGATCAATCTGGGTGAACAGACAAGAATAGGAAAAGAGGAATCTTTTCTTCTAGAGTGGTGGCTGTGGAAAAAAATAACAGACGTACTGGAATTTTCTTTTCAGAAAATCACTTCTGTTCTGCAAGTAGGGTTCTGAATCAGTTCAACCTAATTACCAGAAATAATAGGATATAAATAATCCTAAAATAACCTAATTAGAAATTGGGCTTCTATGGGCCATAACCCAATAAGCCTCAATTTACTTAAAGGTCCAATAATTATGTATTGGATCATGGATCCAAAATAATTATCTTGACCCTTTAACTAAAAGACCCTTTATTTACTTATAGTCTAAGCCTAATAATAATTAATCCTATGGTCCTAAGTCCAAATTAATTATAAGACTAATAAAAATAAATAGCCACTCATTTATTTTATTTAAGCCCAATAAATAATTAATCTTATGGACCTAAGTCCAAATTAGTTATAAGACTAAATAAAATAAATCCTTTAGAATAAAATTAATTCCTCTTTACTTCCATTTTAGAATGATATAAAAACACTCATAAACTATAGGGTTGGATTAGGGACCTTAAGACACAATGTTCGAAACTTCATAAAAAATGACCAAAATACGCTTGCTATTTAATAGCAATATTCTTAGCCATTTTAAACATCTTCTAATATCACCATAAGAAGATGATGTACTCCAAGACACATTGCTGTAGAAACAGGTGTATTGACACATTTACCCTTCTATGTAACACCCACTATTGAGCATAGGCTTGGTGTACTGTCACCACACTCAATATCATCTACCATCCTTTGGTATCTAGTTCAATCTGTTAATTCACATTTAATACTCAATAGAAGAATATTTAGTACTATATTAAATAGTACTACCAAGGCCTTGGATTCTATGAATTAACTTGAACAATAATCAAGCGGGCGATTAACCCATCTCAATAGAGAGATGGCATAGGGACCTATTGTATAGGTCTGTCTTAACTAACTATATCAATGTATCTAACATGAAAGGCTATTGGTCTCATACAAAAGAAATCTCACCTATATCATATTAAGGCACATTAGCCTAGCTTCGTCAGACCACCAATCCATACTCATGTCATGGGGTTTTGTTCACGCAGTAGCTACAATGACATTAGTTTTCTTTTCTTTGACTGTACATTTAGAGAACTGTCATTGTGTGGTCCTGTTATACACATTCAAAATGTGTTAACACATGTAGTCCGAGCTCACTACCCAATGACTAAAGGTAAGTCACCCTACTTAAAGGAGACTCACGTGTTATGACTTTTATTCAATGGAATGCCCAATTCCATTAAACGGTCAAAAGCAATTTCCTTATGATTTAAACTTCCGGTGATCCATACCTTTCTATGCTGAACGTCCCAGCACATAGAACACCTATTTAAATCAAGATGGACCTTATTGTATGAAAAATATGTGCACAGAAATAATTCAAACAATCCCTCAATTTTATTAAATCAAAAATTACAAAAAATTGGTAGTCTTTTTGGGCAAAAATCACAACATATCTACCATCTTGGAAAGACTTGAGAACATGAGAAGGGTCTTGAACTCAAAGTTTGATAACTTTGAAAGAAGTGTAGATAAGATCCAATCTAAAACTTCTAGAAGACATGTGCAACAAGGAGGAAGGGGAGATGCATGTCAACCTTGTTCTTCTATGGAGTACGTGGCAAATGAAAGAGTTGGAAGAAGGAGAAAATAAGTAAATCATGATTACTACTATGACTTTGAAGTTGAGGGGAGGAATAGGAGGGATAGATATATATCCACTACTCCAGGTTCCAAGAGTGTTAGGGACTACTTGGAAAGAATGGAGTTAGTCATGAAGGGAACTAACAATAGAAAGGATAGAGAAGCTTCAATGACCATATTTCTCAAAGGGTTGAGAAAGGAAATTTAAGAAAGAGAAGAACTACACCTTTTTGTAGATCTTGAGGACATGGAACAAATGGCTACCCAAATTGAAAGAAGCTTGGAGAAAATAGAGTCATCATATGTCAGATCTTATAAAAGCTGAAGCCTAGTTACTTCTTCATCAACTAAGTACAAAGAAGATGTCCAAAAGACTTCACATTATCCAACATGGGAGAGATTGGAGCCTGAAAAGGAAGACACCTCAACTACAAATGAAGTTAAAGGTGAAATGGGTCTTCAAGAAATTGTGGGCAATGAGCAAGTCCAATAGATCTTATGTGAAGTAAAGGAAGAAAAAGAAAATGGGAGCAAGCTTGACGAAGAATATGAGATTTAGGAAAAAGAAAAGAACGAAATTAGAGAAAGGGAACCAATTGAGATAAAAGAAGAGTTCTCAAGTGAGGGAGAGAGAAATGAGTGGCAACATAAGAAGAAATGAAATTGTGAGCAAGGAAAAGAACATGAGAGAAAAGAAAATGAGAGCTCAAATGAAGAAGAAAGAGAAAAAGAGGGTGCTTTAGTAAGGAAGAAAGAGAATTATATTCCAACTTCTAACATTGATCATTCCTTTTCTAGTGTTTCCTTGTCTAGGTTGCAAGACTTTGAAGGCATAATCAAGTTGAATGAAGGCAAGGACAACATGGCAATGAATGAGATGTTAAAGTGGTACACTCTAATCTCCACACTTGGTGATAAATTCTTGAACCTTGAGCATGAATATCTGTTTTCTATGATAAAGAATGAACGTGGAAATGCTTATGATGTTCATAAGCAACATGCCATTGTTGATATTCTTGAGCATAATGATTCTTTGTTTAAAGAAAGTGAGTCTTATACTTCAATAAGTCTTGTTGAAGCTTTCATGGAATTTGAGTTTGTTAAGGAATCATTTGTGCAAAATTATGATTGTAGAATTGTGGATGAGCATGCTTGTGATTACGAACTCAATGTCTCTAGACAAGTTATATATGGTGAATTCTATGAGCATATTAATTCTTTGATTGGAGGAAATGATTTGCTTATGCCTATGAATTCTATATATGACTTGTTGGCCATATTGTCTCATAGAAACAACATAGAGATATATTCTTGTGAATGGAATTACTTGAACTTCTTTTTGAAGTATATCTTTGGGACACACATGGATAGAATTTTGAAGTTTGTTTTAGATCATCGATTATTGTGGATCTTTGATGCTATGCTTATCGATGAATACTTGTATCCTTGTGGTCTAATGTGCTTACTCATTGTTGATTCTAAATTTATCTTGTTTGAGATGTACATTATTGTGATTCCTAAGAAGGGCGAGCTTGTGCTTTTTGAGAATCAATCTTTGTTGAGAAATTGCGATGAAACATGTCATGTTGAGGAGTTTACTTTGTTGGAGTTGTGAAACATCATGATATTGATGACAACATGAATGTGAGGATTTTATTGCTTCTTATGATTCTTAGATTCAAAACTTATGATGTTCATGAAATATGCTTAGAATTGGTGTCTTATGTGTTCATGATTGTTCCAAGCATGATGTCTTTGAGTTGTTGAATCTTGTGAATCATGAAGTTGATTTGGTGAAATATGTAAGTCCTAGAACCCTGAATGTCTTGTTTAAAAAGCATGTCTTAGGATTACATATGCAAAAGAAACCTATGTTTTTTGGAGCGTTCTTGTTTATATCTTTTGAAAGGATTATTTATGATGAGAATTTGTTCTTTAGTGATATTGATAGGTTTCAAGTTGATGAAATCAGTGAGTTTTCTATGTGTTTAATCTATATTTGACATGATTTATGGAATTACATGATATTACGGTTTGAGTTTTGTGCCAAGAATAGAGATATGTTAAGATTTTGGAAGTCTTTGAAAAATCCCTTGTTTTCAAGAGAGCATAATGATGTCCATATTGGCAATGTGATGAGTTCGAGCATATGTGAAGAGTACTTTCTTATTTCTTTCATTATACATATGTATGATACTTTTGATGGAGGACATGTGTATGGCATGTTAAGGGATTATTTCTTGGGCATATTGTGGATGAATTCAAAAATTGAAGTTCTTCCATAACATGGCTTATGGAGTCAGAGACCAATGAAATTTGTGCCTTGTGCTTTGAATGATAAAACTCGTTTTCCTTGTTGCCTTAATGGTTTTGTATTCCTTAATACCATATTGTCATATACTTTGAATGGAAGAATTGGGTTTCTTGGTTGTTCCAAATGGCTAGTATTCCTTGTCTATATTGTTTCTTTTAATGAGCTTCCTGAAGGAGAGAAGGAATACATATCTAACAAGGAGAAACCACCACCTCCAAAGAAGGGTATGGTAAGGCATTATCAACTTCTAACTTCCCTGAAGGTGACTTGAGATTACTTGGTAAGTATCCTTTTGATTCAACAAACCATGTTAGTAATCATTCTCTTCTCAATCTACAACTTGAAGATTCGAGGATGAATCCTTTTGAAGTGAGGGGCAATGATGGAAATCCGAAGACGTTACTCAATGAGGCAATGCATATAGACTTGTATTTCAAATACAAGTATCATACTTTGAGAAGAATGATGACGGCTTTGACGATATCCATGACAACAAGGAAGAACAGTTTGACTTTGAAGCCATGCTCGAGAGGAGTGAATTTGGAGATGAAACGAAAGATTTGAAGCTACTGAATGCATGCTCAATTCAAGGCTTTCTTGAGGATACAATGATGCATTTCGGCTAGTATTAAGGCTTTGGGATCAAGGGAGAACTTCCAAAAATGACTTGGGAAGGAAGGAGGCAAGAAGAACCAAGGAGAACAACCACGAACATGGCTGGAAATGGAGAACCGGTGCAGGCTCGGGTGCAGCAATCGGCTCCCATGTAACATTCAGTAGCTTGGAGCAATTCTAGAGAAGAATTGGTGCTCCAACAGGCGAGACCATAGACGCAAGTGAAACCAGAAGACAAAATAGAAAAGAACCGGCACATCCAGATTCAGGCACTGGTCTTTTCTGCAGCCTGTAAAAAACGTTGCCATTCCTTAACCTTTTTCAGCATTTCTCTCTTGCATTTTGCAGCCCTTCCTTTTAAACATTTGGTTAAGTTAAGTTTAGGGTTTTAGGTCTATAAATACAAATTTGTTTCAGCCATTAGGGGATTCAGTTTTTAGACAAGCTAGAAAATTTCTCTTGGAGCTTTTCCAAACCAAAGATCATTTTGATCTTTGAGAGTGTCTTAGAACTAAGTTCTTAGTCATTTCTCTTGGGCTCTCAATCACTTTGGGTGAGGTGTTGAGTTGTCTTAACAAATCAAGATTTTGGTTGTAGTAGTTAAATCTACAAAGGTCTTCCTAATTTCCCAAAATTTAACCTTTGATGAGTCCTTTTACTTACATTGATTTGGTTTGATTGTTTGTGTGAAATTAACCCTTCAACCTACAAGAAAATCACATCATGAATCAAAATATGGCGTGCATTGATCAGCCCAATTGAGCAGTCATCCTTAAAGCCGATTGTTTGAAACGATTTCCTCACTGTGTCTTAGAGAGAGTTTCCCATACGAGAATTTCCCGATCAATACCAATTTGAATGGTTATGATAGTTTGTCGTTTTCTGCCTTGGTGAAGAAGAAGGTCGGTTCCCCCTTGAAATTTTGAGGTGGCTTCGTCAATATGGCTGGAGTAGCAGAGTCGCTGGGCTGATCTTTGAAAAGAGATGAGAAGGAGCCTCTTCCAAATGGAGAGGGGGCTGGGGGTGCGCTATTGGCTGGTGGCGACACTGCAGCTGCCATCTTTTTTGCTGAGCAAGCTAGGGTTTTAGAGAGAAGGAGAAGGGTTTGCGCTATAGAGAGAATTTGTAAGCCTATTGTTTTTATTAATGCATCTTTACTTTTTGACGTAATTGCCGAAATTGAAGATGCAAGTTAGAAGTTTGTCTGTTATTTTTTTTTAGTCGAACTATCAATGTGACCACTGAAGTTGTACATTTTTTTTTTTAGTTTGACCATTCAACTTAAAAACGTCAATTTAACCATTTAAATTTTTAAAATTTGACAATTTAGCCATTCAAGCTTGTGAGTTTTGTCAATTTTTTGCTTCCTTTTTGTAGATTTCACAATCTAAAGATTTACCACTTTGAGATTTGACAATTTAGTCATTTGGAACAAAGTTTCGAGAGCTATCCCCTTTTTTTTTTCTTTATATGAAAATGGCTTATGGAAATCCATATTTTTAGACCTAAAAGGGACTTTTCAATTAAAGTACATGACTCATTTTGGTAACTAATTATTAATAACAAATTATTATTAACAATTTTTATTACCAAAAGATTTAAATCTTCAATTAAAAGACATATCTCAATTCATGTATAGCTTTTCATGAATAGTTAGTTATAATATTAGAGTTTGTTTGTTTTGGCTTAAAAAAAAAATCATTTATTTTGTTCCAATAAGCATTGAAATAAAAGAAAATTTAGTTTCTTTTAAGCTTTTGGAAAAAAGCATAGGTTGAGAAATAAGTCAAAATTTGACTTATTTTTTAAGATACCTTGTAAAAAATGCACTTTTAACTCTCATTATTAAATAAAATTTTCTTTTATTTATGTGCTTATTGGAACAAAATAAGGACTTTTTTAAAGCCAAAACAAAGAGCTCTTTTAAACGCTGCAGGCACTCACATCCGTAGTTTTCTTCCTGACTAGTGATTAAAGTTATTGGGCAAATTCTAGATGTTAGATTTAAGCTCATGCAAGTCCAATATTGAAAGTCCAATACCAAGGCATCCCGCAGCACTCATTATCTCTCTCTCTCTTGTGTATTTAGACCTTTCTTACAATCTCTTGCCAGGAATGATTCCTGATTGCTTGGTGCATTCAATGAACTAGGGTACTTGAATTTGGAAAACAACAACTTTTCTGGACTAAATCCTAATTCAATTGGGTTACTCACTAAAATGCATTCCTTTCATTTACGGACCAACAGTTTGGAGAGTTCCCTATGTTATTACAGCAGTGCAAAGAATTGAGGGTCAATGAAATTGGTCAAAATAAATTCAGGGGTGAAATCCCTTGATGGGTGGGAGGGAAACTACAAAAATTGGTTACACTTGGTCTTCGCTCGAATCATTTCAGAGGGACAATAGCATTCGTTTTGTGCTATTTGGAGATGCTTCAAATCTTGGATCTTTCTAAACGTAATATTTTTGGAATGATACCCAATTGCTTAAGAACTTTTGACTGTTATGGCCCCGAAAGGAAGTTCCGACTCAATGCTCACTGATATTTTGGAGACCAATGGGTCCTCATGGACTTTAGATGAAGTCGCCTCATTAATGTGGAAAGGGATAGAATCAGAATATTTTGGGATTAGTGAAATATTTCAATCATTCAAATAATAATTTAATCGGAGAGATTCCAACCGAAATAATTTATCTTGAAAGTTTGGTTGCACTAAACATTTCAAGAAACAATTTGAATAGGAATATCCCTCTAGAAATCGGTCCGTTATAGAGTTTAGAATATCTTGATTTATCGGGAAATCATCTTTGCGGTACCATTTATTCCTTGGAGTCTCTCATATTTGTATTCTATTGGTGTTCTAGACTTGTCAAACAACAATTTACAGGTAGAATTCCATCAAGCACTCAGTTGTAGAGCTTTAGTAGTTCTTCCTACTCTGGAAATTCAGGATTGTGTGGAATTCCACTTCTAAAATTGTGCCCAAAAGAAGTGAGAGAAATTCTTCTACAATAAGCAGTCAAGATTCGAAAGTTGAAGAAGAAGGGAGGTTGATAAATTCAGGTTTCTATATTGGTTTGGGAGTTGGTTTTGCAGTTGGTCTTCGAGGAACTTTAGGTGCTTTACTTGTAAAAACCTCTTGGGGAGCTACATATTTCATATTTTTGTCCAAGATACAAGATTCGCTCTATGTGACAATGGCTGTGAACATAGCTAAAGTGAAAAGGTTTCTCAAGAAATAATCCCTATCTTTTTCATTTGTTAGTCTACTTCCCCACTTCTTTCAATCTTGTAATGTGTGTTTTGCTATTTTATAAAGTGAAATGGTTTCTCAAGAAATAATCTCTATCTTTTTCTTTTTTTAGTCTACTTCCCCACTTCTTTCAATCCTGTAATGTGTGTTTTGCTATTTTATAGATCTTGTTTCACAAATTGTTTTTATAAACCAATTTGTAATATCTTCTTGACCAAGTTCTTTGTTTCCTAATTGATTTGGCTTGAGTGTAAAAAATTCAGAGAAGAAGGCTTACTTGACAATGCCTAAAAAGTTTTGAGACTTTAGAACTTTTTTTTTTTCAAAAAAAATAGTCTAGCAATGGGAGGTTAGGCAAACCCCTACTTGCTTACTGAATTAGAAAAATGTAGGAGGCCATAAAACGCCTTATAGTACTATATAGCAGGTGGAGACCACTTTCAGAAAGACATACTGAAATCAAAAGCTTATGAAATAAACTATCTAGAGAATGCAAAGAATAAGCTTTCGTGATGTGATAAAGCTGCCAATTCATCTTGTTAATGATCTTCCTGCTGCTACTCAAGTCTTCAGAATGAAGAGAAGTACACCGAGCCACCCAAATTTCATAACAATAAGGAACGGAACTAATTTTGCCAGCACCCCCAATCTCCTTGTCTGTAACTTTTAGTTTTGAATCCTTTCTCCCAGTCCTAATTGCTGCCGGTCAATACTGAATGCGTTGTTGTGGTGTGACCAAACTTCCACTGCTATCGGATAGTAGCCAAATAGGTGTGTTGTCGTTTCACCGGATTCTTTGCAATGACATCGTGAGGCTAATTGGAAGGTTAATTTGGTTCTTACATCATCAGTTGCCTAGAAATTGTTGCTCAGCTTCCACATGAAAATAAACCATGACAATGTTATTTTTTATGTTATTTTTCAGTGGAAAAAATGATTTGCTCTAACTTCGTCCAACTCCTCCACCTCCTAGGCTGATATGCAATCTGAAATATTAAATTGACCTGCTAAAGATAAGCTCCATCCATAAACCTCATCGCCTTGAATGTTATCAAGAGAAATAAATTGTTCTGCCTAATCTAATGATTGTTACAATCATCTCCAAACCCTTAAACCTCCTTCGATAAGAGAAACACTTGGTTGAAGTCCATACTTCATTTTCAGATATCTAACCCATAGAGAATCAGCTGATCAAAACTTCCACCATAACTTAATTCCATATGCCTTGAAAGACCTGCCAAGCGAGTGAGCTCCCAATCCTCCTTTATCATATGGCCGATAGATATTGCTTGTGTCCAAAGTCTGAATTACCCTAGAAGAAATAAGAAAGTTGTCACCCCAACTCCATGATAACCTGCTATGGAGGATCAGTGACAACCAACAGATAGATAGACACTGCAGGGAGCACATGCTTGTTCAAAATTAACCTTCCACCTAGAGATAAATATTTCTTTTGCTAGCCATTAATTCAAGCCATTACGTTACTGATGAGAGGCTCATAATAAGAAGTCTTTATTCTACTTGGAAAAATCGGAATCTTCAATTGTTGGACAACAGAACCTATGATTTCCTTTAGCATCATTTTCCTTTGATGAGAAATGTTGGAAGATAGGCACATGGAACTCTTTCGGAAATTGACCTTCTATCCTAATAATCCCGGTAGAATTCTAGAAATTCTATCAACTTCCCAAGGCCCCTCTTGAGTCCCTTTGTGAACATTATTATATCATTTGCAAAACTCAAATGTGAATTTGGTAGACTAATACATTCAGTAATGAAGTCACCAATTTCACCATCATAATAAAGTTTATTTAATCAACTTGAGAGCACCTCCGCAACCAATATAAATAATATAGGAGATAAAGGATCCTCGTGACGAACACCTCTTGTTGAGGGGGAAAGTCCACACAACTTCCCGTTAATGGTGACAGAGAACTTATTGAAAGGCAAGCAATTATGAATGAGATTCAAAAAGTGACTACGAAATCCAAACTTCTTGAACACCTCCAATAAAAAAGACTAATTAACTCTACCAAAAGCTTTAAGCATAGCTAATTTCAAGATCACATTTCTTGTTTAAAGAATGCACCAACTCGGTGGCAAGAAGAATATTATTAGCTATATTCCTTCCCTTCACAAACGCCCCTTGATTTGGACAAATCAAATTAGGAAGCAACTTAGCTAGAAGAAGAGAAATTACCTTCCCAATTACTTTGGACGAAAAATTGTAAAGGCTAATTGGCCTGAAATCTACAAAAGTGGTTGGATTGTCCACCATAGGGATTAGGACAATTTGAGTTGAGGTGAATTGTTGAGGCATCCACACCCCTACCCAGAAATCTCTCAGTGCTTGCAGCATGTCCAACTTTATAACCTTCCAAAATGCAGTAAAAAATATACCTAGAAAGCCATCCACTCCAGAAGCACTTTCACCATCCAAACCAAAAAATGCTATCCTAACTTCCTCAATTCCTTCCGGTATGGTTCTTCTTATTCTTCTCCAAATCAATTCCTTTCGGTATGGTTCTAGTGAAATTCCTAGGGTTACGCTGACAACCTGTATCCTCTGATAATAAACCTGAATAGAACATCACTACCTCCCGTTCAATGTCCTAAATTTCAGTCAGCCAAGTCCAATCCTTGTCTTTGATTTTATGAATCTGTTACGCTGCCTTCCTTGTATGCCAATAACTTGAGAAATAAGAAGTATTACCTTCACAATCCTTAAGCCATTTGATTCTTGACCTTTGCCTCTAAAAAATCTCTTGATTTTTTAAATGAAAACCAAATCACCATGTATACTTCTTCCAATGTTGTAACTAAGTTCTCAGCCTACAGCACATTGGTCTGAACATTACCAAATGTTTCCTTATTCCAAACCTTGAGAACATGCTTGAATCGATTTAATTTACAATCTAGTTTTCACATACCATCCCCATAAACATGATGTTGCCAGGAGGATTCGACAATACCCCGAAAATCTTTATGTCGATGCCATATTCTCTAGAATCAAAAAATCCTATGTCTTTGAGTTCCTGCCATTTCAGTTGAGATTGAGAAGAGGGCAATGATCTAAAGGAACCCGAAGGAGGTGCTAAATTGAACTGCTGTGAAAAGTATTTTGCCAGCTATTATTCACTAAGACTCTATCAAATCTTCTCCAAAGAGGAGGATAGGTAGATCTATACCATGTGTGGTTTCTGCCCTACAAAAGGTAAGTCTAATAATCCACAATGCTCCACACTCTCATTGAATTCCCTTATTGGCCTAACTGCCGGAGAGACCCTAAACTTTCATCAAGACTTTGAACCACAATGAAATCCCCACCCATCAACCATGTACCAGTTACCAATGTCAAGAACTCTGCCATCTCCATCCACAACAATTGACAAGAAATATAATCAAAGGATGCATAAACAAAAGGCACGGTATGAACTTCCTCCAAACCTTTGTATTTCCTCACTAAACAAGACAGCATTTGGTTCAAATCCCTTATTACGTTTACCAATAAATCAGAACTCCAAGAGACCCAAATTTTTCCATTCAAATTAGAGCAATAATGGAGCATCTTGAGTTTAAATGCAAAAGAATCAATCCTTGAAGAATTAACCATAGGCTCTAAAATGGCAATCATCAATAGTTTATTAACTAAAATATTATTTTTCAATTTGTCCAAAGAGGCAGAACTACATATACCTCTTATATTCCAAATGAAAAGCTTCTTTATATTGATAGGTTGGAGGATGAGCTACGTCGAGACTGAAGTCTTGTAATCACATTTGATGGAGGGATTTCTTTCTTCCTTTTAATCGAGTTTGGGGGTGCTAATTGAGCTTCACTCATAGCCGGTATATCCACATGCAGATTTAATCCCAATGTTTTAGCAACAAACTCCATGTCCGTGTCTATCTGAATTGGATTAATAGCATCTTGATCAGTAGTAGAATGCCCTGATGTTCCAGATTGAGTTGTAACTTGCTTTTGTTAAGTAGCTACAACATCAGCCAAAGTTCCCTTTTCTGACGAAGTCAATAATTTATTAACATGCTCTCCTGAAGCCTTACCTTCTATATCTTGCTTTGTTTCCCCGCTTTCCTCAACTTGCAATGCAGCCTTGCCCGATCTAGGGTTTTCTTCTTGAGTCAAATCAGCAAACTTTTCCTTCTCCTGATTTTTCTTTTTGTAAGTTGCTCCCACATCCACATTTCTATATAATTCCCTCACCATCAGCAGTAACTTTTGGGTTCTGCCTCTCCACTTCTTGCTTCAAGATTGGGTCCATCGTGTCTGTATCCTTAATTTTCCAAACCTATAAAATTTTCACCTTTGGGTTTTGCATTACCATATGATTAGCCGCTTGTTTACCCTGATCTCTGGCTATCTTCAAGTTTGTATTTTTCACATGGAAATGCTCTTGGGAATGCCCAATGTTCCGGTAGTAAGAACAATATTGCAATGAATGTTCATACTTTATAGATTGCCAAAAGCCTGAATCCTCCTAATGAATCCATATTCTATGTGGCAAGGTGTTCAGCAAATCTTGCTCGACAAACACCCTTGCAGTGCTTGGCCGTGACATGTTAGCAGTAGGAACATGAACTTTTAAGGGTTTCCCTATAATTGAAACAAACGAGTGTAGAATTTCCTTCCTGAAAAAGTGAATGGATAGATTTGGGAAGAAAATCCATGTTGGAATAATGGACGGTTCCTCCTTCATATGAAATTGCAGCATCCATTTAAGAACCCGCATTGGAACACCATTGAGCATCCAAATGCCCTTAAGCCACAAAGTGTTGTAGTCTTCCTTTTGTGTTACTCAAATTAATACATGTCTTGCATCAATTAGCCCAGTTGTGCAATCTCCTTTTAGTCCAATCATTTTGATCAATTTCCCAACCTTATCGAGAGAAGGTTTTCCATAAGAGAATTTACCTATCAACGCCAATTTGAATGGAATAGATAATATATCGTCCTCCTCCTTTGAGAAGAAGGTAGCTTCCCCCTTAAAGGTTTGGGGAGGCTTTAGTGGGATTTCTCAAGGATTGTTGTCGTTGCTTTGTGATTTGAAGAGTGAGGAGAAGGACTCTTTACCGCAGGGAGAGCTTGCTGCCAGTGGCCGATCAATTGGTGGTGGCAGCGAGGCTGCCACCATCTTGCGTGCTAAAGAAGATAAGTTGAGTAAGGACTCTAGAGAGAAGGGAGAGAATTTCGACTAGAGAGAGAAAAGATCGTAAGGAAAACCTAATGAGACTTTAAAAGTTAATGAGAATTAGTTCAAACATTTTAAAATTAGAAAGAAAGGATTTGCATGCTCCTAATTGGTTGACCAATATATATATATATATATATATATATTATTTTGGCTCTTTAATTTGGTTTGAGTGTCAAAAGTTTAGACAAAAAAGGACATGTCATTATAAGTTCACTCCCCATTCGCTTAGAAAAGAGGGTTTAATTAGAAAGATAAAATAAAAGAAAAAGAACTCTCGATGAAGACTTCCGATTTTTGAAATGGCATTTATTTGTGAAAAAAGATACTTCCATAGTGTGAAATTTAATGTCTAATTTTGATTTTGATAAATTTTATTTAAAAAATTTGATTTAGTTCATTTTAAACATGACTATCTCAATTTTTTTCTAAATTTCTTTGTTAATTATGCAAATAAGGCATTCAATTTCAAATGCTTCAAAATAGAAACGGGAACATTCAATCCTGTTCAATGGAAGTAATATCTATTAATATTTTAATACTAATAAAAAAGACTAGATTAGAATCTTTTATATATATATATATATATACTAGTTTGTTGAAAGCAGAAAGGTTAGGTTGAATCCACTCAACGTAACCTTATATAATAGTAATATGTATTTTGTTTTTTTCATTTTATATAAACTCAACTTTGGACAACATTCTTTAATTTTTAGCATTTTTTTAAAATTTGAATCCACCATTTAAACTTATTTCCACATATTTTTTTAGAAAAAAATCTTATTTTCTGTAACTGCTATTTTTACTATAACTCTGTAAATAAAATAAAAAATTACCTATCCTTTATAACTTTATAATTTAAGAGAATATATTTTAAGAAATAGTTAAATTAGTTAAATAAATAATAATTTCATAATTTTTTTTGAATAATACAATCAACCAAATCAAGTTGAGGAGACTTTTACAGGGAAGGTGCTTGGGACAGCTTACCAGTAGGAGGTCATAGATTAGATCAAGTTTAGAGTTTGCCGCTAGTCCTCGGAATTTACCCGATTCCACATTGTTTATTTTTTTTTAAAACCATCAAAAGACGGAGGATTAGGAGGACCCTTCCTGTTTATTAAAGAGATAAAATAAGGGCATAAAAGCCTTATGAAGCAACGGGATGGTAAAACCTGCCAAACAAGCTAAAGATGTAATCTATGAAATAAACTATCTAAGAGAGGAAAAGTAAATCCTTTGTTAATATGGCATAGCTGCCAATTAATTTTGTGCATGATCCTTGTACTTTTGCCAGCTTCATCCGAATAAAACGGTGCACACCAAGCAACCCAAAGTTCATGACAAATAAGTGACGAAATGAGTTTAGCCAAGGTACCTAACCATCAGGACTGGGCACTCCACTGCTGTAACCTTTCCCTCAGTTGCCCTGATCCTTCGACCACGCAAAATGCTTGACAATAGTGAGACCAAGTGGCAATTGCAATTGTACAGCTCCCGAAGAGGTGCTCCATTGTTTTGCCAGTTTCCCCATAGTGGCACCGAGATGCTTGCTGGAAGCCAAGGCGAGATCTCATGTCATCAATCGCCCAAAACTGGTTCCCTAGCCTCCACATGAAGATGGATCATGTGAGTGGTATCTTAGAATGGAAAAAGGTCTCCATTGCACTATTCCCCAGTTCTTCATCCTCCAACTAGTGATCTCCTTGATAAGATTCCGACGATGATCTAAGATTATGAAAATTGATTTTCTGACCTAAGCAATCCTGATAGAACTCAAGTAAGGCTATCAGAGATTGAAGGCCCCTCTTTAGTCCTTGGGTAAATATAATGGTGTCATCTGCAACACCCAGGTGAGAAACGGGAAGATTGACTCTCTTTGTGATATAATCACCCATTTCACCATTATATAACAACCTATTCAAACCCCAGGAAGGTACTTCTGCTGCCAATATAAATAAAGTTGGAGATAAGGGTTCCCCTGACGGACACCTCTTGTAGATGGAAAGAATCCACATAACTTCCCATTTACTGTAACGGAAAACTTATTAAACGCCAAACAATTGTATATAAGATTCAAAAAATAGCTGCTAAATCCAAACTTCCCCAACACCTCCAAAAGAAAAGACCACTTCACCCTATCAAAGGCTTTCGGCATGTCCAATTTTAATATCATGTTGCCCACAACACACTTTTTATTCAATGAATGGATTAATTCGGAAGCAAGCAAAATATTATTAGATATATTCCAACATTTCACAAAGCCTCCTTGATTTGGTCGAATCAAGGTGGGAAGTAACTTAGCAAGGTGTAGTGAAAGTACCTTGCCAATAACCTTTGAGGAAAAGTTGCAAAGACTAATTGGATGAAAGTCTGCGAAAGATGACGGGTTGTCTTTCTTCGGAATAAGAATAATCTGAGTTGCTGTGAGATATTGTGGCATTCGTACCCCCAACCAAAAATTCCAGACAGGTTGCAACATATCAGATTTTACAAGGTCCAAAATGTCGTGAAAAACTTTCCCAGAAAGCCATCTAAACCCGCAGCACTATCTCCATCCAAGCTGAAAACCATTGTGTGAACTTCCTCTAAACTTGGTAGAACCGAAAGGTATTTGTTTATCTCCTAAGTGATGACTCTCGGTATTGCTCTTGTGAATTTTCAAGAGTCTTGTTGGCAACCGACCTCGTCCATTGCAGCCCAGAAAAATAATGCACAGCTTCCTGCTCAATTGCTTCACTTCCTGTCAACCTATTACCATCACTATCCTTGATTTTATGAATCTGAAGCACTGCCTTCCTAGAGTGCCAACAAGCCGAAAAATATGATGTGTTCCCTTCCCCTTCTTGAAGCCAATTTATGCGAGATCTTTGCCTCCAAAATATTTCCTGATTCTTCAAGTGAAAAGCCAAGTCAGCCCTTGCATGGTGTAGCTTCTCACAACTCTCTACCGAGGGTCAGCTATATATACCTCTTCTAAAGTAGATCTCGAGTTCTCTGCCCTCTGAACATTCCCGAACACCTCCTTATTCCAAATTCTGAGTTTTTTCTTCAGACGACTTAGCTTTCCAGCCAAACACTGAAGCCCATCACCTTCCACGGGTTGCCGCCAAGAAGCTTCTACTATCTCTCAAAAATCCTTGTGTCTAAACCACATACACTGGAAGCGAAAGTTTCAAGGGCTGGATGTCTCCATCACTTTCAAGGAGACAAAAAGTGGGCTGTGATCAGAGGGGAACTGCTGTAGATACTCCACTACAGTGCTGCAAAATGTATGTTGCCAATTCTCATTCACCATAACACTATCCAATCTGCACCATAGAGGGGGAAAGGTATGACGATACCATGTGTAGCAGCTGTCCACATATGGTAGGTCCAAGAAACCGCAATGTTCCAAGCAATCATGAAGTTCCCTAATTGGTCTTAATGTCAGAACTGAGCCTAAGTTTTCTTCCAAACTCTGAACCACACTAAAATCTCCACCGATCAGCCATGGACCTGAAGCTAACGCCGAAGCTTCTGCCATCTCAAACCACAACAATGTACGATCTATATAGTCACAAGTAGCATGAACAAAAGACATAAGACAATCTCCATCCATCCCCATATACCGTTCAACCCGACAAGATAACATTTGGTTTGTATCCCACACAACAGAGACAACAAATCCGAATATCAAAACAGCCAGATTTTCCCATTTGCATTAGAAAGGAAACTAGGCATATTTAATTTAAAAGCATAAGAAGCTACTGGAGCATCATTAATCATGGGTTCCAGAATTGCTATTATTTGAAGTCTATGCACCAAAATGTAACGTTTCAGCCTTTCCAGGGAAGGGGAATTCCCTATACCTCCAATATTCCATATGAGAAGCTAATTCATTTTGACGGAGTAGAGGAAGAGCTGCATTAGGTCTGCTGCCTTGTGATGACATTCAAGGGGGGAACGTCCTTTTTCTTTCTTATTGCACTTTGAGGAACTGCCTGTGCTTCCCTCAGTTCTGGTAGCTAAACAACAACATTAATGCCCTCAACATCTGCAGCAAAGTCCATGTTTCTGTCCTTCCGAATTGGGTCTACAAAGTCCTGATTAGAGGCTGATTCACTGGAACTTGCCGCCTGTAAATGTGGCCCTGATACTGGTGTTACTCTCTGCAGACTTGATAGGGACTGACCGGCTGAATCATGCTCTGTAGAAGCTGAAAATTCTAAACCCCGCTCCCCTTGAGGGGTTTCCCTAAGCTGGAGCCTCCATCAACAATTCGAGCTGGCATATTTGGAATTTCCGGTACCTGCATCTCAGTAGCAGATGGCACCTGAGTCTGAATCAATGGCAGTACAGGAGATTCTCGAATCTGTGAAGTTGTATTCTCCTCTGTTTTGCAGAGAAGGCAATTGTGTAGCATGTTCTGCAATCTGGACAGTCGGATTCTCCTCTTGATTCGTGTTTTCCTCTTGCTGTGCGGTAGGTTCCTGAGGTGGAATTGACCCTCTGTGACCAACATGCGTCTGAATTGGTTGATTCCCCAAAGTTTTCTGCAAAGCCGTATCCATCGTATCCACAGCCTTAAGCTTCCAGACCTACGTAATTTTATCTTTCTGCTGAGATGAAAGTTGCTTAGCAGCAGCGGACTGAATTTTTAAATTTGGCCTCAATTCCAGATTCTTTGTGTGGCAGCGATCTTCCGAATGTCCCATCTTCTTGCAGTAGGAGCAATATTTCAGCATGTGTTTGTATTTAATTGGCTGCCAGAAACCCGACCTCTCCTAATCAATCCAAATTCTGCCTGCTGGCAGCGGGAGAAGCAAATCTAATTCCACAAATACCCTTGCTATGCTTGCCCGAGAAAGATTGACAGTGGGGATGTCAATTTTCAGAGCTTCCCAATGATTGATGAGAACGAATGCAAGACTTCTTTTGTGAAAAAATGAATTGGGAGATCTGGGAAGGCGATCCAAGCAGGGATTGTTGATGGCTCTTCTTTGACGTGGAATTGAGGTGTCCATTTAAGGATTCTCATCGGGACACCGTTTAGCATCCAGATGCCTTTTAACCAAAGACGGCAGTAATGCTCCTCATGTGTTACCCGGATCAGTACATGGTGCTCATCAATCAAACAGATTGAGCAATTTCCCTTCAAGCCGATGGTCTGCATTGATTTTCTAACTATGTCAAGTGATGGCCTCCCATAAGAAAATTTTTCAACCAGGGCTAGCTTGAATGGTTTTGCCAATTTCCGTATCTCAATCTTGGTGAAATAAAAAGTTGGTTCTCCCTTGAAGCTTTGTGGTGATTTCAGCGGCATTACAGAGACAACAGGGCCTGCTGTCTGAGGTTTGAATAGGGAGGAGAAAGATCCTCTTTTTTTTTTTTGGATTGAAGGGGAAAGTCCCTTACAGATGAAACCCCTCCCACTAGTCACGACAAGGCCCCTTGTGCCAGCGGTATGTAAATTAGGGATGTGCACGAATTGGCAAAGGACTGACGGAGAGGACGTTACAGGGGTAATGGCCGTTTGGAGTGAACCAAACGTTGAGAGCCTTCGTTCTACACCCAATGGGTTTCGAACCCCTGCCTGTCTTTGGAGTTAACACGTCAGTCTTAACAACTCGCCTATGCCCCTGAGGGGCAGAAAGATCCTCTTCCCCATGGAGAAGGAGGTGATGCGGCAAGTGTTTGGGTTTGGGCAGCGGGGATTGGTGGCGGCGCTGCAGGTGGTGCAGCCGCCATTTGCCTTGCGCAAGAGGTGTAGACTTTGAAGGACTCTAGAGAGAAGTAGAGAATCCAGTGGGCGTGCCGGAGTGGTTATTGAGCATGACTAGAAATCTTGATAATAAATTATTTCTCCACTTGATATCAAATCTATGCAATATCTTTTACGAGTAATAAATAGTTATCGAAGGCATGTTTCTGTTTTTTAAAATCACCCCTTCAATTACCCTTCTCATACTCCTCCTTTTGAGACATGACACATCATCTAATTTGTCATGCGTTGAGTTCGAGATTTTTCCATTTTAAATATTATTATTTATTACTAAATTAACAAGGTTTGACAAGATAGAGTTAATTAATCAGGTGACCGGACCTTCAATTTATTTTCAACTTAACAACTTTCAGATAAATTAATCGCACATAATTACTTAATTAGTTAGGAATATTAAAAAAAAAAAACCAGTATTCATTCTTTTTATACGATTCAATCATTTAAATACCATCTAAAACAAAATCACGTGTCTAACTCTTAACTGAAGACCCACAATTCTTGCAACGAAATGTTGCATATTATATGAGTTAAATTCTTACAATAAATTTCAAATAGAAAGGTTTTAATTACACGCATAAAAATCAATAGAAACCTTTAGCAATTTTATGTACGATTTTTTTAAAAAATGTAAATTAGGCCTTTCTTGATAAAAGAAAAATGTCTAATTTGAGGTATTAATTGTCACACAAATTAAGGTTCTCCAAGTGCAACTATGTTATGTCTAAAATAAACTCCCTCCTTCCCTTTTTATAAGGTTTTTGTAACCTTTTTGTAAAGATTAAGATAAAAAATTTTTTCTAAAATACCCTTCTAACAAACACAGAAGTTTAAGACATAATTTAAAAAGTGAAAAAGTATTGTCCGAAAAAAATTAAGACATCGTTTCATCTTCATCTCCTGAGTTGAAAAATTTAAAATTTTCCATCTAAAATATTCCTTAATTTCATCTTTTTCAATTGTTGCTTGACATTCTCTCCTAAAATTTCACACGAAAAAAACTCTGTTGAAGCTCACCTCTTGACTTGAAAAATACGAACTCTGCCCTAAAACTTATGGACATTTTCACCACGCCATTATGTGAGGCCACTTTTCTTCACCTTCGTAGCAAACTGTGCCTCCAACCTCGACACATTTTGAGGGAGGGTAATAACAACCAATTACCTGAGTGGAGAGATAAGGATGATAGGAGTAATAAGGAAACACACGGTTATGGTTCCCAAAACAGTGAAGCATGAGAGTAATTTAAGGGATTGCATTGAGACTCAATCATGTATAAAGTGCAAGTCAATATTAGAGCATTCAGCTCCAACATTCAAGGAAGTGATAGCACAAAAACTGGAATTGATATATTATCTTTTCCTTTATTGTATAATTCTCTTCTGAATCAATTTCTATAAATATAATAAGCTAATGAACTCTCTTCATAAGTTGAAAAGAGAAAATTACATTCACAAAATTGATTTCAAGCTTCAGTTTTTCTTTATTAATGTGTTGGAAGTGGGATATTTGAGAATTCCATTTGAAACTTGAGCAATTTAAGGTATTTGGATCTTTCTCATAATCCATTGAACGGAGGAATTCCTTTGAGCTTCCGGAAATTGCAAAGGCTTGAGGTTCTATGGTTAAAGAAGAATCAATTTCGGGCTCGTTGCCTGAATTCTTGCTATCCTCGTCTTTAAGCGAGATTGATTTAGGTTCCAATGGATTTAATAGGATTATCCATCCAAGTACGGGCAACCTAGCAAAACCGAAATTCTTGGATCTCTCTTCAAATCAATTGAAGGGATTGGTTTCCGATGTCCACCTGCTGAATCTTTCGAAATTGAGAGGAACTAATTTGTCCAATAACTTGTTGATTTTGAAATTCAACTCGAATTGGGTTCCTCCTTGCAATCTATCTCTGATAGGATTGGCAAATTGCAAAATTGGAACTCATTTCCCCTCGTGCTTACGGAGTCAAAGAGATCTAATCTCCATTGATGTTTGAGATCTGGAATTGATGATGTCTTTCCAAATTGGGGTATAAATACTTTTTCGCAACTCTAAATCTGTCAAACAATCACATCAGTGGTTTTCTTTCTGACTTGGCATTAAATTTATGGGGCAAATTCGAAATTTTAGATTTAAGCTCATGCAATATTGAAGGTCCAACACCAAGGCTTCCTGCAAGCACTCACTATCTCTCTCACTCTCCAAAAACATGTTTGAAGGATCAATTTTCACCCTCCGCAATATGACTAGTTCCCTTGTGTATTTAGACCTTTCTTACAATCTCTTGTCAGGAATGATTCCTGATTGCTTGGTGCATTGAGTGAACTAGTGTACTTGAATTTGGGAAGCAACAACTTTTCTAGACCAATTCCTAATTCTATTGAGTTGCTCACTAAAATGCATTCCTTGCATTTACGGACCAACAATTTGGATGGAGAGTTGCCTATGTTATTGCAGCATTGCAAAAAAATTGAGGGTCAGTGACATTGGTCAAAATAAATTCAGGGGTGAAATACCTTGATGGGTGGTGGGGAAATCACAAAAATTGGTTATACTTAGTCTTCGCCCAAATCATTTCAGAGGGACTATACCATTCGATCTGTGCTATTTGGAGATGCTTCAAGTCTTGGATCTTTCTAAAAGTAATATTTTTGGAATAGTACCCAATTGCTTAAGAAATTTGACTGTTATGGCCCAAAAAGGAAGTTTCGACTCAATGCGCACTGATATTTTGGAAACCAATGGGTGGTCATGGACTTTCGATGAAGTTGCCTCATTGATGTGGAAGGAGATAGAAAAAGAATAAAAAAAAATATTTTGGGATTGGTGAAATATTTCGATCTTTCGAATAATAATTTAATCGGAGAGATTCTATTCGAAATCACTTATCTTGATGGTTGGTTGCATTAAACATTTCAAGAAACAATTTGAATGGGAATATCCCTCTAGAAATTGGTTAGTTACAAAGTCTAGAATATCTTGATTTATTGAGAAATCATCTTTCCAGTACTATTCCCACGTGTCTCTCACAGTTGTATTCTATCGGTGTTCTAGACTCGTCAAATAACAATTTATCGGCTAGAATCCCATTAAGCATTCAATTGCAGAGCTTCAATGATTCTTTCTACTCTGGGAATTCAGGTTTGTGTGGAATTCCACTTCCAAAATTGTGCCGAGAAGAAGATGAGAGAAATTCTTCTACAATAACAAGTCAAGATTCAAAAGTCGTAGAAGAGGAGAGGTTGATAAATTCAGGTTTCTATATTGGTTTGGGAGTTGGTTTTGCAGTTGGTCTTTGGGGAACCTTAGGTGCTTTACTTATAAATACTTCTTGGAGAGCTGCCTATTTCATATTGTTGTCCAAAATACAAGATTCACTCTATGTGGCAATGGCTGTGAATATTGCTAAAGTGAAAGGGTTTCTCAAGAAATAATCCCTATCTTTGTTTTCTTTTTTGTCTGCTTCCGCACTTGTTTCAATCTTGTTATGTGAGTTGTGCTATTTTCTATATGTTGTTACACAAATTGTTTTTAATAAACCAATTTGTAATATCTTCTTCACCAAGTTCTTTGTTTTCGTCTTGATTTGGCTTGAGTGTAAAAAATTCAGAGAAAAAGCTTACTTCACAATGCCTAAAATCTTCACTCCTCATTTGCTTAGAAAAGAGGGTTTAATTAGAAAGATAAAATAAAAGAAAAAGAGCTCTCGATGAAGACTTCCCATTTGCTTAGCTTGCATGATGGGACGGGTAAAAAGATCGATTCATGCATGAAGTGATTTTTGACTGTCTAAAACAATCATTTTTGGCGATTTTAGTTCCCAACATTGGTCAATTCTGGCGGTTAGGTTTCATCAATTTGGAGGCAATATTGTAACTGAAACATGAGGAGGCAATATTGTGAGTTGACCAAAGAAAAGTACCTTCATTAATTTTTAAGCATTGCTTGAAAATAGAAAATGATTCTTAAGTTCTACTAGGTGATGTATGATTTAGGGGAAATTTTATTTCTGCAATTTTACAGGCTCAAGAGAGGAAAGCAAAAAAAAAAAAAAAAGGGAAAAAAAAGATGACAAACAAACCTAAAGAGGTTTTATCCAACAGAGAATTTACAGAAGGCATCGATTAATGAAAAAAAACATTCCTTCTATCAAGTCAAATAAGAATTAATCTACACGAGTTCTATAAAAACGGGTTTCTTTATGTTGATAGTTGAAGGGCAAGAAATACCGGCAAAAGAAGAAAAAGAAAAGGATAGGAAAGGAAAAAAGGAAAAAAAGAGCCAATGTTTTGGATTTGATACTTTTGTTTTTACAAAACTCCAGTCTGGTCAAAGTGAGTCAAACTCTGTTAATTTTTCAGCAAATTTTTAGTTTTCAAAGTTAAAAGCTCCTTGTCCAAATGCTCCCAATGTTATTATTTACTCCATTCATTTCAAAATATAAGTCACTTAAAATTGTTTTGGAAAGATTAAGGTAAACAGTACTTTACTTTATGTGGATAATATTGTCTCTCATGATTATACCTTGCTCTCTCCTCTTTTCTCTTTCTTATTGATTGATTGGTTATTGAAAATAGAGAAGTGATAAATTGGTACTTTGAAAGAAATGACAAAAGAAAGTTGCCTAGAAAAGTAAAATAGGGAATTCATTCACAAAGTTATTAGAGTAGAAATACTATTTATATTGAAATGTGTGAGTGAAAGATAATGTGAAAAAAGTAACCCTCCTTTAATTGACGTATAGTTTAAAACATAAAGAGTATTACTTTAACGAGAGTGAAATTACCTTTAATTGACAAACATTGTAAAATACTCCCCTATTTAAAAAAGAATATAGTTTAAAAAAGAAAGTCTTATTTCAAAATGATAGTCGTTTACATAATTTAAAACAAAAAGTATAATTAAATTATCTCTTTTATCTTTTTTATCAAATTTTCTTTTAACATTTTTCAATGCAATTAACTACACTGCATATCCTAATTTTAAACTGACCAATTAAATAAAGGAGAGAGAAGAGAGAAGAAAAGAGAAAATAAAGTAGAAAAGAGGATTTTGGAATGCAAATTAAGGTAAATTAAAAAGGAATAAATTAGTCTCAAATAGGTAATGTTGTGGTTACCTTAAATTTGATTTAAAATCCTTAAACAACATTAAAAAGATGGAGTTGAAAGAGGGGAAATAATTTCAAATGATTCACATTCTGACGATTTACTTATTTTCGGAATATGGAGGTTCAGATAAGACACTACTTGCGAAGAAACTGATCCATGTTTAGAGTTTTTAATTACTACTGCTCAAGTCAACGTTGACAGACTCCCATTCCAAATCTACCTCTCTTTCTAAGAGGTACTACTACCATAAGCTCTAGTATTTTAGGCCGCAGGGGCATAGAAGAGTTGGTAAGGCTGACGTGACGTTTGGTTAACTCCAACGAGAGGCGGGGGTTCAAAACCCATCGGGAGTAGGACGTAAGCTCTAAACGTTGGCTTTGCCAACGGTCATTGTCCCCCGTTGCGTCCTCTCCGTAAGTCCTCTACCCCCTCGTGCACATCCCTCGATTTACCCCCACTGGCACAAGGGGCCTCTGTACCTGTGGGAGGGATTTCGCCCGCAAGGGACTTCCCCCGGAAATCAAAAGTATTTTAGGCCGCAGATTTTGGGATCAGTGGCAGCTATAGGAATTTATTTCTATTTATTTATACAAATTATTCGTCAAATCAGGACTTAAACAATATCTTTTTGACCATTTTAGTTCCTAAAGTATATTTTTAACTTATTTAGTTCTTAAATAATTTTTCGATTTGTCATTTTGGTCTTTCTCGTCAAAATATTCCAAAAAGTGACGGGTATTTGAAGTCAACAGTAGATTGATTAAAATGGGTATTGCATTTCCAGCATTACACTGTTTATTAATTGAAATTTAAAGAAAAAAAAACGCTACGGCCTTCTTCTCTCGTGAACTCTTTGCAACCCATAACCGGAGCGAATGAATTAATTTGCAATGCATCTGATGGTGATGGGTGCATCTCACGGTGATGAGATAAGGAAGTACATTTTAGCTTCCTCAAAATCGATGTCACCTGCCGCAGCCACAATTATTTTCAGAGGCACTCGGCTCAATGTAAGGCTAGCACTAGTTGTGGCTTCATTTTCTACACGGGGGCCTAACCCGAAGTTGCCGATGGTTTTGAAGCCGGATGTGAAGCACCTGGGTTGAATATTCCTATTGCTTGGCCTGACGGCAATGGGCCTAGCGGAATTCCGTCCGACAAGAGCAGAACTGAGTTCAATATCTTGTCCAACACATCAATGGCATTTGTGGGCTCAGAGCACTACTGAAGGCCACTCCTCCTGAATGGAGCCCTGCTGCCATAAGGTCTACCTTGATGACGACGGGTTGCAAAGAGTTCACTAGAGAAGAAGGCTATAAATTTTTTATTTTCTTATTTTTTAATTTTACTTAATGAATTCTGTAATGATGAAAATATCCTCTCCAATTTGGTCAATTTAATATTGACTTCACTGGAATTTGATCAACAGACCATTAACTACATATACATGTGATTTTTTTGAAAAATCTGATCAAAAGAATCAAAATGGCCAATCGACAAATTATTTAGGGACTAAATAGGCTAAAAAAAATATTTTAGAAACCAAAATGGTCAAAAGGAAATAGTTTGATTTTTGATTTGATCAATAATTCTTATTTATATTGTCATACTATTCCGGAAATAGGACAAAGCATTGAACATTGATGACTCATATCCACCTTCTCCGATGCAAATTATTTCTCCACGATATCAAATCCATGACATATTTTTGGGGAGAGTTTTTCATTTCTACTAAAATTGAAAATAATTATTTTCTATTTACTCAAATTCTCACAACATTTTACATGTTACTCATATCGAAAACTAACTTTTTATTCTAAATTTATTTTGATTTTTCCTTAGAAAAAACAAAACATGACATTTATTTTCCTTTAACAAGTATTTAGTATCTTACCCCTCAACATTTAACACACACAACTACAGAAACCCAACAAGCTGTAAAAATGAATTGAAGAAACCACAACTAACATCATTCAATTGATCAGAAGTTTCGATTTGTAGCTAAGAAAAATGCTCAAAGAACTTTTTCCCTTGTCGGAGAGTAAGGGAAAAAAACCTAGCTTGTTATTGTGTTCGGTCATTAAGTTGGTGATTTTTGTTTTACAGAATCAAGAAGATGAAGGTAGGTGGTGTTCAGATGTACATTGTTCAGCTTGTTTCTTTGTTTTTTTTTCCCTTTAGTGTTAGGATGCTTGGTTTTGTTCATTCTGTGTTTTTTGGCTTCACATTCAGTGATAGTAGGAGGGAGGAAGGTGGAACTGCAGAGATTTCGGTCCATGTAGGGGAATTTCGTGCCTTGAGAGGGTGATTTCGAGACTTGAGAGGGGGATTTCGGTCCTTGAGAGGGGAAATTTTGAACTTTGAATATTGAATCGTGCCTTCAGTTTTTTTAGACATTTCGGACCTTGAGGATATTTTGTCCCTTGTGATGGGGATTTTGGATCTTGAGAGAGTGATTTTGTGCCTTGAGAGGGTTGATTTTGGTCCTTCCCCTCCTTTATTTATTCATTTTTTCATTATTTAGTGGATGTTTTTTTTAACAGGTTTTTTTGTGTTGTTTGCAGAAATGAATTACATTAGAATTGCTGCTCAAGTGTGATTTCTAAGTGGAAGGGTGTGTCCGGTAGTCGTACCATTCGAAGTGAACTATGAAGATTTTAGGAGAACTATGGAAAACTGCATGAAGATTGATTTAAACCAATTTGACATACGAATTTCAATTGCCTCTAAATTTTTCAATGGAAGTATTAAATTAATGGACAGTGAAGACATATATGACATCATCTATTTGAAGGGGGAAGCCAATCCTAAAGTTGTGGTCGTAAACAAAATTTAAAGAACTTATGAGGGTGGCATCGGTGGTGATACTAACGATAATTGTCCCTCCGGTCCAAACGATCATGCAAGAGACGCATTTATTGATGCAAATGATGAAGCGGGGATATCCGGATACATTCACAAAGATGATGATTAGGAATATGATGAAGAACATATTCACAACGTCGAGGATGACGACGATGATGACAACTTCGACGATGGAATGAGACAGGTGATTCCATTTGAGCAATTTATATCGGACCCTTCTACTCAATTTATAAACAATTGTGTTTGATTTTCTTATTTCCCATACAAAATTGATATCAAGGGCATTGAATTTGTTGATGAAATTGAATTTTTGATCTCTTGTTAATTGACTTCTATGTGTTTGATCAAATACCTTTCAAATTCTTCATAGGATTCTAAGTGTTTTGATCAATTGTCTATTCCTCATTGATGTAAATCTTTGAAACTCTATCTCTTTGGTTCTTGTTTGTTGATCATTCATTGACTAGTTGATTGAGTTCTGTGGACTTGGCATTCTCTCTTTCAAGTTGTTTGTATTGCTCAATCTAGTTGGCTAAGCACTTGAAAAAGAGTTCGGGTGGCAAAAGGCATAAGGAGTTGAGTTCATAGAGCAAGAAAAAGCTTGTTGAAAGTGTGATACATGAGAGAAAGGTGAGGAACAAATTTTCCCTATTTTTCTCGTTTTCTTTTGTACATAAATCATGACTAAAGGAGGATCTTCATCATCACAAGCATCCTATATGGGTGATGGCAATGCTTCTTATACTTCACCCTTGGAGAAAATGGATAATATGATGGAGTTGAAGAGAGATCTTAGTACAAGGATAGAAAAAGTAGTAGGAAGAATAGACACTTGAGAGACACCCTACCTCCTCCTATGGGAAATCAAATACCTCAGAGGGAAAGGCGAAGAGGGAACTACCGAAGTGTTGAGCCAAGAAGGAGGATTATACAACAATATCATGATGAAGATGAAAGTGTGAATGAAGATGTCGTTGATGAACATTATGAGGGAGAGAGACTAGGGAGAAATAGGAGAGATGGAGTCATTGACAAGAAATTGGGGAGCATCAAGTTAACCATTCCACCATCTTAAGGCAAAGATGATCTGGATGCATATTTGGATTGGGAAAGAAAAGAGGAGACCATTTTTGAATGCCATAACTATTCAGAAGAAAAGACAATCAAGCTAGCGGTTGTTGGCTTTGTGAACTATCCAATTGTTTATTGGTATCAATTGGTGTTGGCAAAGAGGAAACAAGAACCTTCACCAATTGAGATGTGGGAAAAAATGAAGAGACACATGAGGAAGAGGTTTGTGAAGAAGCACCATCAAAGAGCCCTACATCACAAGATTCAAACATTCACTCAATGCTCTAAGAGTGTGGATGAGTACAATAAGGAAATGGAAGTTGCTATAATTAGATGAAATCTAGTGGGTGAGGAAGAGGAGGCAACTAGACATGGTTTCTTCATGGCTTGAATAGAGAGATTGGTTACATTCTTGAATTGCAACATTTTGAAGACTTGGAAGAGATGGTGCAAAAGGCCATCAAGATAGAAAGACAAGTGAAGAATAGCAGATCATTCTGTGGGAAATCTTAGTGAACTTCAGGTCATGGGAATTTATCTTCCAAGACGATAAACTTTTGGCCAAAGAAGAAGCAAGGAATAGCTATGATAACAACCAAGGAAGAGGCACCCAAGCCTCAATTTAATGAAGCCAAAGCTCCTCAAGGTCACAAGGGTAAAGTTGAACTTCCACCTTATAAAGCTAGAGAAATGATATGTCATAAATATTAAGGATATGGTCACTATGCTAATCAATGTCCTAACTTAAGAAATATTCATGGGGATAGAGGAATAATTGAATCCACTAGTGAAGATTAAAATTAGGAATATGTGATTAAAAATGCTAATGGAGGAGAATCTCAACCTAATTCTTCTATGGAGTTTGTACGACATAGAGTAGTTGGTAGGAGAAATCTTCGAGGAAACCAGCTGATTCGTACATATTTAGGCTAAGTTTTATGTAAATATCATATGCAACTTATCTTAATTATGTCATTTTAGATGTATTTTGCTTCTCTATATTTGATTTTTGTTGTAGGAAAGTTTGGTTGGAAAATGCTTGGAAAAAGATCAACATTACTTGAGAAATGTGCGAAATTGGTTGTGGAATGGACCATCTAGCATTGGACAGCCCGTCGGACACTCTCTAGATTGTAGCCAATTTTAGAACATCATCTGGCATCAGACAACGTTGGATGGGACTCAAATTTCCTATTTTATTTTGATTTTTAAAGTTATTTCCTAAACACTTTTTTTTTAATAGGTTTCTAATTAGACGTTAGACTTCTGTTAGGCAATTACTTCTTGCAAGGAGTTTTAAGCTCCTATAAATATGGCTCTTAGTTTAGTTTGAAAGTACACAATTTAAGATTGATTTCCCATGGAGTTTCAAAGACAAATGACAAATTTCTTTATCTCTTTTCTTTGTATTCTTAGGTTTTATTAATCATTTCTTGTGAGTAGTTATCTTCTGTGAACAAGAACATGGAGTTGTTTATTTTGATATGGGGTAATGAGATTTGGTTTGTTTTTCTTGTTAAAGATTCGATGCTTATTCTTGAGTATTTATGCAATTCTTGCTTTTTCTTATTAACTGTGTTTATTGATTTAGTTTGATCACCATTATTGATTTTCATGATTTTATTGCTAGGGTTTAAATATTATCGTTAAGATTGATAATTCCACCAAGAAGCAACTTTCGTTTAAATTAATTAGGCTTTGACCACCAACTTGAGTTAACAATAGAGAATTATATGAATCAAATTGCATAAGATTAAAACTACTTCGTTTTATAATTTCATTAAGTGAGAAAAATCCTTTTCAACACATAAGAATCATGAAAATTGATTAACCGTAGAACATATATTCCTTTAATTCTCTTTCAAGCAACTAAAGAACTTATTCAATGAATTACAAAAGTTATATGTTTATGCTATAGCAAAAAGAATAAGTTGATGAATAACAAGACACAATATGGCTACTCAAGGTATTTACGTATATGTTTATCCTAATTAAGAATAAAATTAACCCAATCACCTGTTAATTCTAGCAACACACCAAGGAAACCATGGCTATGAAATTTTCTCTCAATGATATTGCCTTAACTATTTTCTTAGCATTCAAATTCACAAATTTTTAGACGGTCTCTTCTTATCACGGGCAAAATATATCTTCGAGATTTATTAGGTATTTGCTCAAGAAGTCTAAAGATACAACATTATATATCTATGTTGGTGTTGATTGGCTAGGAAACTTACCTAATGTTGTTAGTTGGTCTAGTAAAAAGAACACGTCTATTGCTTGGTCATCCTCTGAAGCAAATGAAGAGCCACCGTCAATGCTATTGCTGCAAGAAATTGGATTCAAAATCTCCTTATTGAGCTCTGTGTTCCCATGGCCGCCAAACCAACTGTGTACAGTGATAATTTTGGGGTTAGTTATCTATGCCAGTATCATGTTTACCATAGCAAAACCAAGCATCTTTTGATTTTAATTATCACTTTGTGTGAAATCATGTTCAATGTAACAAGCTCCTATTCACTTACTGGTTAATCCCACTTATCTGTCCAATGAAACCGACTACAAGAAATACTCAATTTATATTCATACTCTAGCGAGTTCACTTTAGCATTGGAGATATCTTAGAACTTCCGCCCTCCACAATTTGATTATGTTTTACAGTTGCCGCTAGGGGCTTGACAAGAGTTAATATAGTGTCAATCTCGATTTTGTTCGTAAGGTGTGAGTTCGATTCCTATCGAGAGCGGGGGTTGGCTCGTTGTTTGCAATGGGTAAAGAGCACGATCTCTCTAAGTTTCACTAAGACACATTACTCGATTTACAAACTCCACGTGATTTAGAGACAAGAGCGTGTAAGTCAGTGGGGTTTACCATTTGTTCTATTTTTATTGTGTTTTGCAGTTGAACGCCATTGCCAGATTCCATAATATCATACCAATTTTTTTATGATTCTAAGTGGATTCATGCTCCATTAATATCATATTATTATTGTAAATAAAAAAAATTAAAAAATAAAAAAACAGAGAGATAATCTAAGTCAACTAATTGGGTCGAAATTCTGTCAATGGTCAGCCACCTACTACAATGAATGAATAAAATACTGATTTCCCTATGGTTAGTTAATTTCCCGTGTAATTATTCTTCTGACCTGCTTAATCTTTTGACTTTGTGCAGCATTAGGTTTAGCTATAACTATAATTTGCTCTCTTAAGTTTTTCTTGATTAGCAAAATATTCATAGGAAAAGGATGGTTAAAAAAGGATCGATAATGAAGATTTCTAAATCGAGCATTGTGAGGTTTATTGTTTTCCTCCTCCTACTTTCAGCATGCTACCTTCAACTTGCAGTAGCTCAACGTTCTATTTCAAAACTACTTCAGTGCAGTTCTCATGGAAATGACTCAAAATTGAAACGCTGTTGTCCCACTTGTTTGCCTCCACACTAAGAATTAAGTCGGCCTTCCAAGGGAAGAGTGTGTAATAAATCTGTTCTTGACACAGCTATAACCTTCGTATGTATGGTTCTTTTATCAATTCATGATAAAAGCTTGTTTAATTCTGCCTCTGCATTCTTCGTTCTTTATACTTATTAAATCAGTTCTTTAACTTTTGATTTTCTTTGAGTGGAGCAATTTTTTTTTTTTCCAGGGAAACAGGCTCAAAAAAATAAATAAAAATATTCATCGTTAACGGGAGGGGGTATGACGAGGTTACTAGTACATAAAAAAGTGTAACTGATGTATACCACATACCATGCCACCACTTCGATCACATTTCTTGGCATGACAACAGGATATTTAATGACAAATTAGATACTAATATTATTCTATATAACGAGAGCTTTCATCCTTATATATATCACACGAGCCAAGAGACTTAACAAGGAAAGAGAAATTTAAACTCAAAATTATGGGTTTACTTGTATCCAGTTGAAGTCTAGAACTAGAAAATTATGGGTTTACTTGTACCCACTTGAATGAAAAAAGGTTATACGGATGCAAGAAGGTTTTGACGTTCTGTTACACTAGAGGTTGCATTGATTTGATGTTAGTCACTCAAAGCTTCGATGGTAATAAAGATGAGAATCCAATGACAAATAGTATAGTTGAGTAGAATATTATGATAGCATCAAATTTGTGTTGTTCAAACTTGTATCCACTTGAATGAAAAAAGGTTTTATGGATGACCAATATAGATGGCCTAACAAGTGCCTTAGTTTTGGATCCTTCTAATGCAAATTAGATATTATGCTATGAAAAATCTTTCTATAGAAATTTCATATTTGAAAGATCATTCATACAAAAACCATGCCAAGATACATTTAGGTACATCATCACCGAAAATAAAAATCATCATATTTTCTCATAATTAATTTGACTGATGTGCTATCTTTATTTTATAAAATTATTGAATTCTTATTAAAAATGGAAATAAAAAAAATCATGGAACTCGATATTTTAATCTTGATTAGGAACTCATTTGCTTGCAGATAGTCTCTTGAATCAATTTAATAATCTCCATTAACACCTATGGCCTATGTGGACAATAAAAAGCATGAGTTTGGAGATGAAGAGAAGAGTTCAGGATGAGCTTCCTTTATGTAGAGGAAGAATAAAAAGATATGCATGATAGGGGTGAAAATATTATAAATTATTAAAAGTTATTTTTTATTTAAAAACTTCTATAAAATAAATCATTAAATAAATAAAAAATAAATGCGATTGATATAATAACATTAGTTTTAAATTATTATAGTTTAATAAAAATTTAATTTTGTAAAGTAATTAAATTTTTAATATTACAAATATTTGTAAAATAAATAAATTCATATATAAAATACACTATATTAATATCTATATATAATTTTTTGAATATGAATATTAAAATAAAAAAATCCAATTACTTTATTAATTGAAATTTATTAAACAAAAGTTGGACACATAACATCAAACAAAAGTTCATATAATTCGCTCTCCCATATATATTTTTTTAGAGAAACTGTCCTAGAAGATGGGGGGTTTGGCAGACCCCTATCTATTTATTAAGATATCAAACACAAGGGAAACATACAGTTCCTTACCCTTGAAGAAGGGTGGAAACAAGTCCACTTAACTATCAACCAAGAATAACTCTAAACTAAGCCCTTCTAAACAATGGAATCTTGAAAAGATCTAAATTGCTCAGGCCGTGGGCCACTATAGGTGGAGAACTAAACGAGCTATAATAAAAGCAATGAGAATTATTAGATGCTTCATTAACTAAGCAATCCGCCACTTGGTTACCTTCGTGATATATATGGAATAACCTGAAGGAGCCTCTAGCCATCAACCCTTGAATCATTCTCACCTTCCTGTGAGTTTTCCAAGCCGCCGCATAGGTACCTCTCACTATTTCTATTATCACCTTTGAATCCATTTGAATCGTAACTACTCTCCAATTTTGCCGTTGGTAATACCTTAAGCCCTCCAACAACCCTTCCATCTCAGCTTCCATGTTAGTGGCGCTTCCCAAATCAATTGTAAAACCTCCCAAGAATCTCCACTAACCTTGTCGCACAATGCCTCCAATGGCAGCAACTCCCAGATTACCTCTTGATGCTCCATCGACGTTCAAAACTATATCTTGCTGGTACTCATTCTGCCACCAAAAAACCTTTATCATTACATTCTTGCGCCGAACTAATGTGTTGGAAATGATATCTAGAAAAGCCTTATGTAAAACATGCCTTTTTTTGCTTGATTGCACGGATTATACCATGGCTGGAGCTCCTGTGTCGTTCGAAAATAAACTTACATCTCGAAAGCCAGATTTCCCTACAAATCAATGTGGGAACAATGATCGCCATTGACCCAATTTCTCCTGTAAAATTTAGCCACCAACCGATCTCGTCTATGCAGTGGTTGAAGCCTTGTTCCCGTGAAAAGAAAGACCATACTTCCTTAGCAATATGATATGTCTCGAACAGATGATAGTAAGTTTCAACATCCTTCATGCAATGACACCGAGAAGGCAAATGAAAACCCAATTGTCGTATGTTGCAATCCAATGGCAGCAACCTTTTTAGCATTTTCCACATAAAAATTGTCCATCAAAGAGGCAAATCCTTGTGCCAAAATCTGAAAACTAACTCCCCAGCTTCATTCTCTATATGCCCAATACAAGAGCCTAGTGAAAATGTACCTGCAGTAGTGAGTTTCCAGACAAAATGATCTCTGTCATTCAACAAAATTGGGAACTCCTCCACTTCCTATACAATGTCAGCCGGCAGTAGGTTGTGCAATGTATCCATATCCCAATTATCATCCACAATGAGTTCTTTGACTGGCAGCGATTCATCTTGAACTCCCACCTTTTCAATCAATCTGCCTATCATTAGCTAATCTTCATGCCAAAAAGAGAACTCCCCTAACCCACCCAAAACCGCAATGTGACTTTCAACAGTGGAGTGAATATCTTTCAGATGTTCCCATTCCCTCGACCCACCTGAAAGTTGTATTTCCGCTTAACTTGCCTCCCCCAAAAAGATCTATTCGAAACCTCCACCACATCTTGTAGTGGTAAGCTGTTATGAGTGAATTGAGTGATTGAATATTTAAACCCCCTCTGTCAAACGGCTTTCAAACCTTCTGCCAACTACACCAATTCTTTTTAGTCTTGTCACCTGAAGAACCCAAGAAAAATCTAGCAAAACACCTGTCCACGTCCTTCATAATCTGTACTGGTGGGTTACATGTAGCTAAAGTATACGTGATTGCTGTAGTTAAAACATGTCTAATGAGAATTACTCGATCTCCAACAGAAAAAAATTTCTTTTGCTAGCCTGCAATCCGTCCTTGAACTTTCAGTAAAAGACCTTGGAAGTAGGACATCTTAGGCCCCCCAACAAAAATTGGACAGCCTAGATATATGATAGGCATTGTCTTCAGCGAGCAACCAGTGATTTCCCTCACCAACTTCTTCTTGGACATCGGAGGTTTGCTTGGCAAGTAGACCGAGCTCTTCCTGAAATTGAGTAATTGGCCAGAGCATGCCCGATAAAAATTCAGAAACTCCATCAAGCTTTCCAAAGCTGTCTTCATGCTCCCTGTGAATATAACTACATCATTTGCAAAACTAGGATGCGAGATGGGGTAACCATTTTTTGTCCGAGACAAAATTCCCCATACTCCCTTCCATCAGCATTCAGTTTAGTCCCCTAGAGAACACTTTAGCAGTCAAAATGAAAAGAGAAAAAACCACATGCTTTCCCGTTAATAGTCACAAAGAAATGATTGAAAAACAACAAATTCCTGATCAAGTTGAGGAAATGAGCACTAAACCCAAACTTCTATAACAGCTGAGAATGAAAATCCTCGGACACTCTATCAAATGCCTGAAACATATCCAACTTCATGATCAAATTGCCTCCCCGCACCTTGTGTTCAAGGATCATGTATATTCCGTTTCTAGCAGAATATTAGCAGTGATATGTTGACCCCTGACGAAACCTCCCTGATTCTCACATATCAGTTTCGGAAGCAACAAAGCTATTCTCTAGGCATGACCTTTCCAATAATCTTTGATGAAAAATTGCAAAGACTTATTAGTCTATAATCTGAGAAGGTTGCTGGGTTAGGAATTTTTGGAATAAGAAGAATTTGTGTGGCTGAAACTTGCTTGCTAACATGTGATCCTGCCCAGAAGTCTCTAATGGCTTGAACAACATCAGCCTCTATCAAATCCTAGAAACCTTGATAAAACTCGCCTGGAAAACCATCAGTTCTAGGGGCGCTCTCCTTGTCCAGTGCAAACACCGCTTGTTTTCCCTCCAACACTGATGGTAAAGAAGATAGCATCTGATTATCCTCGGCAGTGATTTAGAGGGGATATCCTTTATATAGTCTGTCTAATTCAAGCCACAGCCACACTCTTCCGTAAACTGATCCGTAAAATAATGCTCTGCCTCCCTCACAATGTCTTCTTGTTCAGTTAACCATTCACCATTCAAATCCATTATCCTATGTAGCTGCACTTTGGCTTTCTCAGTATGCCAAAAATTAGAGAAACACGACATATTACCCTTTCCATCCTTTAACCACTTTACTCTCTCCTTTTGCCTCCAAAACAAGAACTCATTCTTTCTATGATAGGCAAGAACCGCTTGAGCTCGGTGGAAGCTTTCTCTGTTTCTGACAACTTGGTTTTCTCTGTAGGTGTCCTCCAACTGTGAACATAACATCGTTGCATTCTTTTTGTTAGACTGAACGCTGCCAAACACCTCCTTGTTCCCTGTCCGCAGCCTATTCTTCAAATGAACTAGTTTAGCAGCCAATATTTGTAGTCCGTTTCCACCTATTTTCTGGTTGCATGAATTTTCTACCACCTCCCTAAAGCCTTCATGTCTACTCCACATAGACTGATGCCTGAAAATTCAGGCCATACTTGCAGCGGCAGCCTTGAATGACAGCAATAAAGGAGCATGATTTGATGACATCCGAGACAGATGATCTATCAATATTAAAGAGAAAGACTCCTGCCAGTGCACAGTAAGTATTGCCTTATAAAGCCTTTTCCAAAGGGGAGGAAAAGTTGGGCGATACCATGTGAAGCTGCACCCTTGGTACTGCAAATCCATCAAACCACAACTCTCTATACATTCATTAAATTCCCTCATGGCCCTTAGGCTTGGAATTGAACCCAAAGATTCCTCTTGAGAACGAACCACATTAAAATCTCCGACAATCAACCAAGGATATGACAAATCCTGACTAATATGCAACATATTCATCCATAAATCCCTAATGTGTATATAGTGCCCTTTTGCGTAAACCACTGAAAACAACACATCACAACTCAATATAGTCTTTAATGAACAAGTAACAACTTGAAACAAATCTGAAATCACTTCCAAATTAACCAACTCAGACCAAAAAAACCAAATTTTACCAAAAGAGCTGCTGTAAAAGTTTGGAAAATTCAATTTATATGCATAACTTCTTATTCGGTCAGCTGAAATAAAAGGTTCTAATACTCCTATAATATCTATTTGATGTTCAAAAACTAGTTGTTTAAGATTTGCAATAGAAGTATCATTTCCAATACCTCTAATATTCCAGATGACACTCTTCATACAGAATGGGATGGAAGGGCTAATCGTTTGGTCTGAGACCTTGTCAAGAAAGCAAGGGGTTGGACTTCTTTCTTTCTCCTCAAATTAACACTAGGCACAGGCTCAATTTTGATCGGTCCATCTATTGGTAGAACCACCTCCAGTTGAATTCCCTCTGTAGATTCCTCTGTTGCAGAACTCTTTGCTTGCTCAAAATTGGTCACTAACCCCAAATTATCTTTGTAGCTCTCAATCACTGTATATAGCTGATCAGCCTACATCTTAGACCTAGGGACCTGACCTACTGAATTCGGCATTCCCATCAGTCTGGCTGATTGATTAGACAACTCGGCATTCCCATCATTCTGATCAGACCACTCAACATTCCCATCATTCTGTTCTACAGCTCGGCTTGTCTGCCCCTCAATTCACTCTACAATGTCCTTGGAATTACCCCAATTCAGAACTGGCTGAAGTTCAAATTTAGATGGTGAAATAATTTTAGCTTCGGCCAAAGAAATCGCTAAAGGATCATCTAAAATTGTCCTCTTTTGGATTGCAGGTGATGTTATGACCAACAATTCTTCCGGGGAGACACAAAAACTATTTAATAACAAAGGTAGAGGTGGTGAAGTTTGAGGCCTTGCAACATGTTGTTGCTTTAGAACATCTTTAACTCACCAAACCGAAAGATTGCGAACCATTGGGTTATGATTTTTCTCTAATCCTTTGGTTTATTTTGACTTCTGCAAAACCTATTTTTGCTAATCACTACCCACACTATCTTTCAAGCCAGGATCTTTGAGTCTACAATCCACGACTTCATGTCCTATCCTACAACAATGAGATCAATATCGTGGAAGGTTTTCCAAATGGATTGGCTGCCAGAAACCCTTCTTTGCCTAATCTATCCAAATTCTCCGAAGTGGTTTTTTCTGCAAATCAAGTTCTACACATACTCTAGCCACACTTGGGTGGGTTATATTAGCAGTGGGATTATCTATCTTCAGCGACTTCCTGACAACCAATGCTAAAGCATGAAGCATCTCCTTCCTGAATAGATCAATCGGAAGGTCTTGATCGGTATTGCGTTCAAACTCCAAACTCCTTTGACCTATAGTCGACAATAGTCTTCTTCTAAATGCAATCTGATCAATATGTGTCTGTTATCCATTAATCAAATAGTAAACTCTCCCTTCAGCCCAATTGTCTTAAATTCTTTGCGAATGACCTCAATTGATGGTTTTCCATGAGAGAATTCTCCCACCAATGCGTATTTGAAAGGCGGTGAGAGGCGTTCCACCTCTGCTTTGCTGAAAAAGAAAGCTGGTTCACCCCTGTATTCCCGTGGTTGCTTCACTGAAAATGTGGCCTGCTGTTGTTGAAACAATTCCACGAATGACTTCCTCACCCATGGATTAGATCTATCCTCCGGTGGCTGATCCACCGTTGGTGGTTCCATCATATGAGTGGTGTCAAGAGGTGTTCAATTTTTAAAGCTATAACTTACTGAGCTTGGTTTCAAAGTTAGAAAAGTTTTCATAATTCTCTCTCCTTATATTTTGAAAATGACTACTTTATTAATAATTATTACTAATAATAATAAAGAAAATTAAGATACAAAATTTACAAATATAACAAATATCATAATCACGGTGCATTCTGCAGGCTTTTCATCTAGTTTTCTTTAAATTAACACTACTAAAAAATTTTTTATTAATAATGAACCAAAAAATACAAGTTGACCCTATAATTTTGTTCTTCTTCTTTTTAATTGTTTTGTTTTTTTGGCACCCATCCCTCTTAGAACTCTCCTTAGACCCCTTCATTTGATGATCAACAACAATACCCCACCTATCCTGACCTGTCTCAAATAGTTATAACTAGTATACTTTAATGATCTAATTTAGTGTAACTTCTGAACCCACTAAGAAAAATTCCTAGCTCTGCCATTAACTGTAGTATTATGTAAACTAAAGTTTAATAACAATAGTAATTAGTACCATTAATTGGCACAAAAGTTCAAATCAGGATCAAATATTTTTCATACCTTTATCAATGGACCTCTCAAAATATTTTCCACTTTGTAGAACCGAAGAAATTTACATGAGGTCTCAATCGGATGGGGACCGTTGATAAGTCAAAGCCGCAAGTTACAATATTTGAACAGATTTTAGATGGAATTGTGCTTTTGCAAGGAAATTTTGTAAACCCTATCAAATTTTGACTTTGACGTATTTTAAGAAAAAATTTTGACTTAGTTTATTTTTAAATTGTAATATCAATTTTATGAGTAAAATGTTTTTTAATTTAGAAAATAAGGCATTTATTTCCAAACGACCTAGAATGGAAAATGAGACATTCAATTTCAAATCAATAGAGTAGTATCTTTTGAGTTGTTAATTTTCTAAGTAAAAGTTATCTAAGTCGGTGAAGGCAGGCCAATACTCTCTTCATCTTTTGATTATCGAATACTTATTGAGAAGAAACTTCTTTTTTTAATATTTTCTCCACTTCCTCTAACCCTCCCTATACCTTGCCCTTTAGATAAGCTTTACTGCTCCTAACCTTACGTACTCTCATCATGTCTCAGAACTCAACATTTATAAGTTTCGAGTTTCGCCTCTTATTGCTAAGCTAACGAAGACTTAGAGTACTTTGGAAGAAACATACTCGCATATATAAAACATATTTGAAACTGAATGCTTTTATTCTTTTTTTAAGTTGTCTTGAATAAAATACTTCCTTCATCTAAAATTGAATGTCTTATTTAAACTTGCAAAAATTTTAAGAAAATTAGTTGATTACTGTCCAAGAATAAAACACTTCGTATTCCCTTTTCATGTGATTAAATGGGAAAACATCAATGAATGAATATCATGAAAGTCGACGAAACCTATTTTTCTTGTCTGCCCAGCTTCTTCGCAATTCCATGGACCCAACAATTCGTGTGACTGTATAAATGTGGGCAACATCTTTCAAGTTCATGAATCTCATCAAATCACTAAATACATTTAGGACATCATCCCTCAATTGTGGGAACATGCTAAACAGAGTAATTCCTGCCTTCCATTTAGCCTTCCTAATTTTTTCCACATGGATTCCCTTCTGAAAACCTGCAAGGATACTTATTCATAGATGTTAGATAATTATGTTGGCTATTATTTCGGAAATTGTGCTGAATAAAAATTTGGTTTTTGAATTGGATAATACTCGTTGAGTTGTTAAGTTGGATTAAGTATCTTTAAGATGACTATTTCTCAACTGATAATTCTATAGTTGTATTTAACTATTCTCATATTTAATATTGTGATTATGTTATAGAAGAATATCTTGTATATCTTTCTACATTGCTATCTTTAAGTGGTAGAGTTTGATGATGATCAAACCACGTGTTGAAAGCCTTGCTGAAATTCATTATAAATATTCGGGAGAATATTTATGGTAGGTAACCTGGGAGGAGTACGTCTACTTCACTATTGCAGACTGTCACAAGTGTGTCTCGGAAGTATCACAACGGTTGTAGTGGAACAGTTCCAGAACTCATTGGGAGTTCGGCTTCGAAAGAAGTTTTGTCATCTTCAAAGGGATTCTAGAAGGTGCTGCAATATAAACAAGAGGGATTCTTGTTGTGATTTGGTAAGATAAAACTTAGAATAGGGTAGTGATAGACTAGAGGGAATCTATTGTTCTATATTACACTCTTGTATATGTTTTTATCTTAATGAATTTTGCAGCTTGGCCTTGGCTTGAGGACATACCCTAAGATTGGATTTATTCTAATGGGGTGAACCTCGTTAAATCTTTGTGTTCAATTATTTTTCATGCTAAATTTCTATTTTCAATCTGTTAATTACAACTTAATTGATTAATTGCTAGCCTAAGATTTTGAGGGAATAGGTTTATGTTGAACAATCTAAGGGATTTGTTGATCCTAATTTTCCAGATCATGTGTTCCAACTGAAAAAGGCATTATATGGTTTAAAACAAGCCCCTCGAGCTTGGTATGAAAGGTTAACGGAGTATTTTCTGGAACAGGGCTACAAACGAGGGGGAGTTGATAACACCTTGTTTGTAAAACGGTTTTCCAATGATATTTTAATTGCTCAAATCTATGTTGATGATATTGTGTTTGGTTCAACCTCTGTTCAACACATAGATGCCTTTGTGGAACAAATGACACAAGAATTTGAAATGAGTGTGGTTGGTGAATTGACATATTTTCTGAGGTTGCAAGTTAAACAATTTGCAGATGGGATATGCATCTCACAAAGCAAATATGCAAGAATGTTGGTTAAAAAATTTGGTCTCGAAAAGGCTAAAACTATTAGAACACCTATCTTTACTAATCTGAAATTGTCTAGAAACAATGCAGGAACAGCTGTGGATTCAAGTCTGTATCGAAGTATGATTGGGAGCTTGTTATATCTTACAGCAAGTAGACAAAACCTATTTCACAGTGTTGGCTTCTATGCCAGATATCAAGCAAATCCCTAAGAATCACACCTGATGGTAGTCAAAAGAATCATTCGTTATGTTAATGCCACATTAAATTATGGCATCTGGTGTACAACTGACACTACAGCGGATTGGGCAGGAAACCTGGATGATCGTAAGGGCACTTCAGGAGGATGTTTCTATCTTGGAAACAATTTGGTTTCTTGGTACAGCAGGAAACAGAACTCAATTTCCTTAATAACAGCTGAAGCTGAATACATTGCTGCTGGAAGCTGTTGTACACAACTATTATGGATGCAACAGATGCTAAAAGATTATGGTATTATACAGGATATGGTTACTGTGTTTTGTGACAATAAGAGTGCTATTGATATATCTAAGAATCCTGTTCAGCACACTCGCACTAAACACATTGACATAAGACATTACTTCATTAGAGAATTGGTAGAAACTAAGACTGTCATCATTGAGCATGTATCAACGGAAAAGCAACTAGTTGACATTTTTACTAAACCTTTAGATGCTAAAACATTTGAATCATTAAGGAAAGCTTTAGGAGTCTGTTTTATTGATATATGAATAAAACAAGTATGACAGTTGCCTTATAGGAGGATAATTGGTCAAGAAGATTATCTTGTTTCGATTTCTTTTTCTTCATCATTATAAAGGTTTATCATTCTTAAATTTTGCATATAGGCAGAGTGTCAAAATATCTTTGATAAAACGTGAATTTTGTTCTGTTTACACAGACATGATTGATTTCTTCAAGTTCCTAAAAAAAAAAGCACCGAGGAAGAACAAGGGAATGTCAGATGATTTCGACAAAGAATCATTTATTTCTCTGAGAAAAGAGTTACCTTCACCATTTCAGTGGAAGTGTGAAAACTATCTCAGATTAGATGCCAAAGAGGCACAAGCGAATGTTAGTTTGGCTTAAGTTACACATTTTTTGAGAAAAGAGTTACCCCCACTTCTGTATGTAGTAAACCAAGCATAAATAATCGTGAAAGAAGCTACATTAGTGGGTGTGTGAAAACTGTCTCAGAATGAAGGATCTTGCTGATTTCTATCATGTAGACACACCCTCACCAAAATTCTAGTACATTGATAAGGTATTTTCTCTCTCTGTATTCTTAATTTAAGTTTAAAAAAAATCTTTAATATGAGTGGGAAATTTGATCTTATTAGGATAATCAAGCTGAACTTCTCTTCTTAAAGGAGGCTGTCTTACTTATTTATTTATTTATTTTTTTGAAAATAATAAATAAAATATTATTTTGTTTTCTCTAAAGTTTTTCCCGAGTGATATTCTGTTTAAATTCTATTGGTTAATATTATGTCTATGGCAGTTCGAAAACCTTGATTTATGTTCAAAGTCTACTAGTCTCTGTTTCATATCAAAATTGGTATTTCTCTCCGCTTGCATTAAGACTTTTTATTCTTTAATAAATCTATCTTTAAGTCTCAGATATTGTTTGCACTTATCCCAAAGTTCATTTAAATCCTTGTGAGTCGTCTCTCAGATTTCCTTTCTTCGGCTTCTCACCGATTGTGCCTTCTGTCCATTCTTACTTGGTTGTGCAGAGTATCACTTTTGATTTTATCATGTCGTGAGTAAAGCACGTTACTGTGAAGAAGAAAGGTGGCGACACTATCTCTCCCTCATCGTCTAGCTCCACAGCACCTCCAGCAGTTACTCCAACTCTACCCATTGTGACTCAAACCAATGATATATCTGGGTACCTCCAAGATCCACGTCTCTAGGAACTCCTGAAAGCTATTGCCGCTGAACATAGTCAGCCCACCTCAACAATCGTCGTTCCTCAGTCGGCCAGTCCAACCCCAACCACTGTTACCAAGGGTTCTGATAAACCCTCAATCAAACGGAAATGTTGAGTTGCTGGATCTCGAAAATATAAACTTCGACAGAGGTTTGGGTCTTTCGATCGTGTCTCCACATCATCTTAACAGGGGGAGTTGGATGATTCTGACTCATCAGCTCAAAAGCATGAAGAACTTAAGGATACTTCTCTTGTTGACTCGGCACAAGAGGTAAATTCTATCAAACCTCTTAATAAAAAAATTCTTGAATGCCAATTGTGTTAATCATTGGAATACTATAGTGTCCCGAAAAATAATTGGGGAATGTAACATTGACATTCCAAGACATGAAAAAGCAGGAATATTGGACTTCTTATCTCTAAAAGTTTATATGTCCTCTGTTTCGAAATTATCCTTTTACATTGATGGTTTGGTTCGGGACTTCTATGTAAACTTGTATGAAATTCAGACTGTCGATAGTCCCACGTTTCAAAAGGTTTATGTGTGTGGTCACATGCTTGATTTTTCTGTCAATTTGGTTAGAGAATACTTAGGTTTGACCAGTCCTGTTACATCCTCAGGGATTAGAGAAGCTGCACTTTGAATTTTGATGATGTTGCCTCTGAATTGACTGGAGGTCATATTTAATAATGGCCTCATGAAAATGCTATTAAAGCCTCTGCTCTGTCTACAAAATACTCTATTCTTCACAAAATTTCAAAGTCAAATTGGTTTCCATGTACTCATTATTCAACAGTTTTTACTGAACATGCACGTCTTCTGTATTCTATTGGGACTCATACTGATTTTGATTTGGGTTAGCACATATATGATCTTATTTGTGGGTATCAGCAATGGGATAAGTCCTATGGATGTTTGCCCTTTCTAGTTCTTATCACCATAGTTCTTTTAAAACAACATGATGTTCGAGATTCAGCTAATGGTGATCCGGTTTATCCCTCAAAAATGATCAAAGTTTCTTCAAAGTTGTTCAAAGGAATGAGAATTAATGATATGAGATCATCTACTCCTTCTGAGCTTGCCTCCTCCACTGGATTGTCTCGCACTGCCCTTGTGTAGCTTCAAAAAGCTCTTGCCCCTTTACCTGCTGCTCTACTCCAAGTTCAACAAGCTATGATCACCTTTTATCAGGAGGTTACTACATTAGAATAGGCAGTTAATATGGCCGTCCCTAGTCAAGTTGATGATTTCTCCATTACTGACTCTAATGACTGATGGTTGGCATTTTTGTTGGCAAAAAGGGGGAGACACGTAATGGTTTTTCCTGATTGTTCTTATTGATTTTGCTGACTGATGTGTTGTGCTGCAGACTGCTGAAACTTTTTCGACTTTGTTTTTTCGTTCTAAGCTGATTATTGCTACTTTTAATATTACCACATTTTGTCTAATGCTTTTGGGATATTGCTACTTTTGATATGTGATATTGATGCTTGAGTTTTATTCAGTATTTGGATGCTGTTATTTATTGGCTAATATTTGGATGCTGGTACTTAAACTTTGTTTTTATAGCTTATTGGTTCAAAAACCTTGGAGCTATGTTTTGCCAAAATAATGCCGAAGGGGGAGTTTGTTAGATAATTATGTTGGCTATTATTTAGAAAATTGTGTTGAATAAAAATTTGGTTTTTGAATTGGATAATACCTGCTAAGTTGTTAAGTTTGATTAAGTCTCTTTAAGATAAATATTTGTTAGCTGATAATTTTATAGTTGTATTTATCTATTTTAGATATTCTCATATTTAATATTGTGATTATCTTATAGACGAATATCTTGTATATCTTTCTACATTGCTGTCTTTAAATGGTAGAGTTTGCTGATGATCAAACCACGCGCCGAAAGCCTTCCTGAAATTCAGTATAAATATTCGGGAGAATATTTATGGTGGGTAACTTGGGAGGAGTACATCTACTTCACTATTGCAGACCGTCATAGGTGTGTCACGGGAGTGTCACAACAGTTCTTGTGGAACAGTTCCAGAACTCAGGGGGAGTTCGGCTTCAGGAGAAGTTTTGTCATTTTCAGAGGAATTCTAGAAGGTGCTGCAATATAAATAAGAGGGATTCTTGTTGTGAGTTGGTAAGATAAAACTTAGAATAGGGTAGTGATAGACTAGAGGGAATCTATTGTTCTATTCTATACTCTTGTAATGTTTTTATCTTAATGAATTTTGCAGCTTGGCCTTGGCTTGAGGACGTAGCCTAAGATTGGATTTATTCAAATGGGGTGAACCTCGTTAAATCTTTGTGTTCAATTATTTTTCATGCTAAATTTCTATATTCAATCTGTTAATTACAACTTAATTGATTAATTGCTAGCCTAAGATTCTATCAATAGAGGTGAGTAAGAGTTCCAGAATATTAAAAGAAATGTTTTCCTAATTATGTAGTTACTAATAGTCTTTATTGATCTTATTGAGAGTATAGGAATCCTCTCTGAGGAAGAATTAGTTCCTAGCAAACACGGTTCGACATCTGTACCAGGACGTAGTTGTCCATCTTGTTTACCATAATCACCAGACCGAACGCTTAGCAAGATTATCGGTAGAACGGTTTTTTCTTATATTATTTTTTGTCATTTTCATAATATTATTTAGTGGACAACGTTGCTTAAATTTTGGTGAGCTCCCATGTGAATTACATTCAGTAGCCCATCCTAATTTGAGTTTCGTTATCCACTATTGCATTACCCACAAGAATAATTGTCGCGTGTGTGTATTTATATTTATAGAATGCTATGTTGACCATTTGAGCTCCACTTATGAAGTGTTGTTAATTTTTTAATGATCAACTGTAATTTTTTTCAGAAAAATAAATTGTTTTATAAATTTTTTGAAAGATACATTTTATAAACTAATTTCTTTCAGTTTTATCAATGTATAAATATATATATATGTACAAATATGTAAATAAAATGTAAGTAAAACTTAAACATAAAGTCTCGACAAACATACCACATACCGACTCTCCGTATGTCCAATGTATCAAAGATAAGACATTCATCAATATATATGTTAGAAAAGCAATGTCCAATTTTATTATTTGTACTATTTTTTTATTGATAGAAATTAAAAAATAAGAGAGTGAGAGAGAGAGAGAGAGAGAGAGAGAGAGAGAGAGAGAGAGAGAGAGAGGGAGAGAGAGGGAAATTGAACAGGTTAAAAGAACAGACATGTTGCAAATTAATGGTACAAATTGAATAACTTGACCCGAACATTGTTGATGAAATGGGTAGTTTGGAGGCCTGCTCGCGGACCACCCATAAAGTAGGTGCAATTTGTAGTACTTTGGATTCTCTGAAGAAATATATAAACATGAAATTTAAGGAAAAAAAATGAGGAATTTGTACTTGAAAAATGAATAGAATGAAATTCATTTTGATATTTACCTGGTACATCACACAGAGGATTACCATTATAGTTTGTCAAAGGATTAGGAAAGCGAGCTTGATGCAACGCATGAATGGTAGTGTTCTCTTGGTTCATCTCATCTATGTCATCAAGATATTCCTCCGTAGTAGCATCCTCATCGTCGTTGTCCTCAATCATTGTTGGTTGGCTTTGAGAATCGCCCTAAAAGTACTTCCAAGTGCTGTCCTCAATATCTTTTTGTCTCATTGTCGAATCATTTCTAGATGTTTTGTTGATTCCCAAAAACCGGGCCACAACCGACAGTACGATTTACGCGAAGGGAAACTGTGAAGCGTTATTGAAATCAGGAGATGATGAAAATGATTCCAAATTTGGCGATAGCCGAATGTTGAGATCAAATAAATAATTAAGAGTATTGAACAGTCTATTGTGTTGTCGATATTTAAGGGTTGAAATATTTCTGAAAATGTTCTTCTAGCTTCTGAATTGATGACTCGCGTCAAATGCTTTCTTGTTCGGTGACAAATTACATGGGTTTGGATGGAGTATGTCATATGTCGTTTGTATATGCTTCTTGTGATTATATAGCATGGAGATGGCTGCCCTCTCAGATTCTAATGAGCCATGACTGATTGTGGGGGATTTTAATGTGGCTCCTTCCTTGGAGGAAAGTTGGGGGTCAACTATAGCAATACGTCCAACTCGGGAGTTTAATGATTGTGTGGATCACTGTAGTCTTCTTGACTTATCTTTTGTAGGAAGTAACTTTACTTGGTATTGATCAACTTTTTGCCCTCTATGGAGACGGTTGGATAGGGCATGGTGAATGATCTTTGGCAGAATTCGTATAACAGGACTTCTTTGGAACATCTGCCAAGAACTCCTTCGGATCACAGCCCTTTGCTTGTCTCCACTGTTGCGGCTGGCAGCCAAGGTCCGAGATCCTTCCGGTATCAAAATATGTGGGAGAGACATAAGGATTTTTGTGGGGTAGTTAAGACTTCTTGGCAACAGTTTGTTGAAAGAGATGGAATGTGTAGATTGGCTGAAAAATTATGCAGATTAAAAGGCGTCCTCACAGCTTGGAACAAGATCACTTTTGGCAATGTGTAATCTAATGTGACAAAAGCTGAGAATTTGGTGACTACTCAGGAGGAAGTCTACATGGCCGAGAGCACAGAGATGAATCGAGAGGCTCTACATCGGGCATGCCAGATTTAGTGTATCACCTAAAAAATTAGGAGGTTTTTTGGCTTAAAAAATCTAGAATTAAGTGGCTGAAGGATGGAGAGGGCAACACTTCTTACTTCTCGAAGTTTTGGCACACAAGGAAAGCGGTTCTTCAAATCCATAAAATTCAGTCTAGGGAGGGATATTGGCTTACGGGGATTCAGGATATAGAAAGGGAGGCTGTGACATTCTTCTTGGGGCTGCTGGCACAGGAAATGAGTTGTGCCCGTCTTCCGGAAGCTATACCGTCAATATATCGACAGTGATCAGCAGCTCTCAGAACAGAGAACTCTCAATCCTCTCGAGTTTGGAAGAGGTTAGAGCAGCGGTCTTTCGGCTGGATGGACCGAGTGCCTCGGGTGTTGATAGTTTTCCGGGAAGCTTTTACACAGCTTTTTGGAATTTGATTCAGCTTGATATGTTGCAAGCGGTTAGGGATTTCTGGTCAAGGGTTCGGATGCCACAACAGTTCACTTCGACCCAGATTATTCTTATTCCAAGGAGGAGCAATCCAGCAACATTTGCAGACTTCCACCCCATTAGTCTCTATAATTTCACGTCAAAGGTAATTGGGAAAGTCATTTCTTTGCATCTTGCAAAATTGCTGCCAGATTTGATATGTCCGAACCAGGAAGGGTTTGTTAAGGGTCGAAATATTTATGAAAATATCTTGTTAGATTCCGAATTGATGCACTCGTTGAACAAGAAATGCATAGGGGGAAATATAGTTTAAAATTAGACATGTTGAAGGCATTTTGATAAGGTGAAGTGGTATTTTCTTCTAAGGGTGCTAAGGAAGTCTGGCTTTGGAGAGCATTTTCTGAACTTGATAAATAATTGTCTGACTTTCAACAAGCTTTCAGTTACTGTCAATGGCAAGTTGTGTGGTTTCTTTCCATCTTCGAGAGGAGTCCAACAAGGGGATCCCTTATCCCTAACTTTATTCATTGTACCAGCAGAGGTTTGCTCAAGGGATCTCAAAAGCCTCTTGCACGAAGATTAAATTGGAGACTACATCACAGAGCACATCAGCCTCCCTATTTCCCATTTAAGTTTTGCTGATGACATTGTTATCTTCACGAGAGTGCTGATGTGGGGTTCGCGAACCTTAATTGAGTTCTTGGAATTCTACCAAGATTGTTCAGGCCAAAAGGAAAACTTTCATAAGAGTGCTATGTATCTGTCTTCGCGCAAACATCAGCAACGCAAGGGTATGTTGAAGGAAATCACCCTCGACTGTCCAGTTTTTCCGAGAAGAGCTAAGGCTGCATATTATTCTCATGTTGTCGAGAAAATTTCTGCACACATCAATGGATGGCAGAGGAAATATTTATTGCCTGGGGGTAGGTTAATTCTCATTAAATATGTGCTTTTAGCCATGGCGATTCACTTGTTGTCGGTCTCAAATTCTCCACAACAGATTGTTCGGGGGATAGAGCACCAGTATGCTCAATCTTTTTGGGGTGATTCGGAATATGGAGGGAACCGGCACTGGTGTAGATGGGAGTTCATTTCTCAACCATATGATAAGGGGTATTAGAGGTAAGGGAGTTGTCTAGAGTGATTCTTTTTGGCAACAGATGATACAAGATCTCAACTGGGTTTTCACCTTAACTCAAGATGTCATTGCCATCAAGCGAGTGAAATGATTGCCCATCTGTTCTGCAGCTGCTCCATAGCCACAGAGGTACGGGTGCATTTCGATGTAGTGTTTGGCATTGCTGGAGGCTCGTTGGAATTGGTTGATCAAATACACAATTGGACACAAGTAATGCGAAGGCTGGGGTTGCTAGCAACTTCCGGTGATAATTTGTCATGAGATTTGGGTTGCTCTCCATGCATCTATATATTCTGTAGAAACTAGCAGTAGTAAGAAGATCATTGGCAAAATTGTTTGGCAACTTTATCACATTAGAAAAGCGTACCATTTGCCTATTCTACATAGTATTTGTCACTCACTTCTTATCCATATTAATATCTAGAAAAGCATAAAATTTGCCTAACCCCCCGTCTCAGGATGGTTTATTAAAAAAAAAAAAAAAAACAAGTAATGCAGAGGGGGAAATATGATTTTAAAATTGGACATGCTAATGGCGTTCGACAGAGTGAAGTGGTCTTTTCTTTCAGTGGTGCTAAGGAAGTTTGGCTTCATAGAGCATTTCCAGAATTTGATATATAATTGTATAGCATTCAAAAAGTTTTCAGTTACCATCAGCAACAAGTTATGCTGTTTCTTCCCATCTTCGAGAGGTGTTTGACAAGGGGATCCCTTATCACCAACTTTATTCATCCTAGCAGCGGAAGTACAGCCATGGCAATTTACTTGTTGGCAGTCACGAACCCACTGCAATAGATTGTAAAGGAACTGGAACGTCAATTTGCTCAATTTTTCTGGGGTGATTCGGATTATGGAAGGAATAGACACTGGTGTAGATGGGAGTACGATACTCGGCCATATGATAAAGGGGGACTTGAGGTAAGGGTGCTGCACAGAATTATCCAAGCATATAGCACCAAGCTTAGGTGGAAGTTTTGAACAACTGACTTGCTTTGGGTCCGTTACCTAAGAATGAAATATGGATATCAGCCCAGAGTAGCATTATTTGAAGGTGACTTTCCAATTTGGAGACGTATGAGGCAAGCATCGAGTTGGGCTGAGCAATTTATCATTCTAGACAGAATTCAAGGAGCTGAAGTTTATGTTTGTTGTCTATCTTCAGGCAGTGTTTTCAGGATTTCAGATTCTGTCTCAGCTTTAGAAGAGGAAGAACTGGAAGACTTCACAGCTGAACACTTTCTCCATTCTAAGATTCCTTTATCATGGTCCATCTTTATGTGGAAACTCAGTAACAAGTTTTTCACTACTAATGATACAAGGTCTCAATTGAATTTTCAGCTTGCATCAAGATGTCAGTGTAAAAGTTCATGCGAATCCATCTCCCATCTCTTTGGTAGCTGTTCAATAGCTACAGAAGTATATTTCAATACAGTATCTGGCATCGACGGAGGACCATTGGAGCTAGTGGAACAAGTACACAATTGGAGACAGGATACGAGATGGCTGGGGCTGTTGGCAACACTTCTTCCGATGCTCATTTGTCATGAAGTTTGGGTTTCTCGTTGTGCATCCATATACTCTGAAGAAACCAGCAGTAGCAAGAAGATCATTGGCAAGATTGTGTGGCAGCTTTATCGTATAAGAGAAGCATTCCATCTGCCCTTTCTAGATAGTCTTTTTCATGCACTCCTACTCTAGATTTATTTTCATCTTCCATTGTAAGGCAATTCTACCCTTCATAATTTTAATGCAATAAACAGGTAGGGATCTGTCTAACCCCCCATTCTCGAATGGATTTTTAAAAAAAAATTTTTGAAAAAAAAGTTGCAAGAGATCCAAATATCAAATCATAACCATGCCTAAAATTAACCAATATATAAAAATATATATACATATAAAAATATTTATATTAATCAATATTATTTATTTGAAGTGTGTACATGTCTCAAAAAAAAAAAACCAAGCACTCGTTCGTATTTACATGCCTTGACGTGGCCTGGTGTAATAATAACCTCTAAAATCTCAGTCAAAGAAAATTTCTTTCCGTTTCATC
>JAOXNR010000031.1:5286108-5299050 GCA_028571225.1 Parsonsia alboflavescens
CACTATATATAATTTATAGTTAATATTGTTTTATAAATAAATACATTGTACTAATAAATACACTATAATTATCGTCAATCAGTTATTGTAAAGATATAGACCCCGTCCATCGTATATTTTAACTCCGACACGATTCCGTTATGTCTGTCAGGAACACGATTAAAGCACACGCTAAACATAATAGCGTCATCCAGATGGTCGAGCTGTTTTCGTTATCATATTTGTTTCGAAGACAGCCAACGAATTGTCATCAAAAACTTCCTTCCAAGTCTTTGATTTCCGCCATCTATGACATTTCCAAGGCAAATAAAATCACGTGTCCTGCACAGTCTACCCAAGTCTTCTTACATGCTATCCAGTTTTATTTATAAAGACTACCATTTGGCACTAGTTTAAGACTACACATAAAAAGAATTAAGCAATGGATCTGTTTGCTTCAGAAAAATTCGCCTTCCGGTTTTCTTTCTTCCTATTTCTCACTTCCTTGTGTTTTCTTGAGGCTGTTTCCTCTTCTCCTGATCAAGAGGCAGCAGCTCTTCTCCATTGGAAAGCCAGTTTTACAAACCAAAACAATCCCCTCCTCTCTTCTTGGAACCTTCAATTCCTCAATGGCACCAATTCTACTAAAACAGCCAGCACCAGCCCATGTACTTGGTTTGGAGTTTCATGCAATATTGGTGGAAGTGTTCACGGGTTGAAACTCAACGATTCTGATATTCATGGCACGTACCACAAATTTCCCTTTTCATACCTTCCAAATCTTGAATATCTGGATTTGAGTTTGAATAAGTTTGTTGGTGTATTGCCGCCACAGGTAGGTAATCTCACCAAATTTTCTCTTTTGTACCAGTATGATAATAAACTTTCTGGTTCCATTCCTAAAGAATTAGGCAATTTGACACTCCTAGATGATCTTAAGTTTAGCACAAATCAACTTTTTGGTTCAATTCCAAAAGAGTTGGGGAGTCTAAATCTTCTCAAAACTCTTCACTTAGGTAGGAATCAACTTTCTGGTCCAATTCCAAAAGAGTTGAGTAATTTGCAAATTTTGACTACCTTGTGGTTATTTAGCAATAAACTTTATGGTTCCATTCCTAAAGAATTGGGCAATTTGACCCTCCTAATTGATCTTGAGTTAGACACTGATCAACTTTCTGGTTTAATTCCAAAAGAGTTGGGCAATTTGACCCTCCTAATTGATCTTGAGTTACACACTAATCAACTTTTTGGTTCAATTCCAAAAGAGTTGGGGAGTCTAAATCTTCTCAAAACTCTTGACTTAGGTAATAATCAACTTTCTAGTCCAATTCCAAAAGAGATGAGTAATTTGAAAATTTTGACTACCTTGTGGTTATTTGGGAATAAACTTTCTAGTTCCATTCCTAAAGAATTGGGCAATTTGACACTGCTAAAGGATCTTGTATTAAGCACAAATCAACTTTCTGGTTCAATTCCAAAAGAATTAGGCAATTTGAGAAATTTGACTACTTTATATTTGCAAACTAATCAACTTTCTGATTCAATTCCAAAAGAATTAGGCAGTTAGAGAAATTCAACTACTTTATATTTGCAAATTAATCAACTTTTTGATTCCATTCCAAAAGCATTGGGCAGTTAGAGAAATTCGACTACTCTATATTAGCATGCTAATCAACTTTCGGGGTGAATTCCTAAAGAATTGGGCAATTTGACACTCCTAAACGATCTTCAATTTAGCACAAATCAAGTTTCTGGTTCAATTCCAAAAAAGTCAGGCAATTTGAGAAATTTGACTATTTTATATTTGCATACTAATCAACTTTCAAGTTCCATTCCTAAAGAATTGGGCAATTTGACACTCCTAAAAGATCTTCAATTAAGCGCAAATCAACTTTCTAGTTCAATTCCAATAGAGTTAGGCAACTTGAGAAATTTGACTATTTCAAATTTGCATACTAATAAACTTTCCGGTTCTGTTCATAAAGAATTGGGCAATTTGACACTCCAATGCGATCTAGATTTAAGCACAAATCAACTTTTTGGTTCAATTCCAAAAGAGTTAGGCAATTTGAGAAATTTGACTACTTTACATTTGTCTATTAATCAACTTTTTGGTTCCATTCCTAAAGAATTGGGCAATTTGACACTCCTGAACGATCTTCAATTAATCATAAATAAACTTGCTGGTTCCATTCCCATTCCATCTGCTGTTTTGACCACATTTCAAATCACTGGCAACCATTTCCGTGGCTTGTTACTGAAACAACTATGCCAAAATGGAAGGCTCGAAATGTTCTCTGTGAACAATAATAAACTGTTTGGAAATATTCCCAAAAGTTTGAAGAATTGTCCGAGTTTGTTTAGAGCTCGATTTGAAAACAACCTGCTGACCGGAAACTCGTCGAAGATGTTCGGTGTCTATCCAAACTTGGATTACATGGGGCTTAGCTACAATAAATTCTATGGCGAACTCTCTAGCAATTGAGGCAAATGCAAAACCTGACAACACTTTTGATTGCGAAAAACCACATCACTAGTCCTATACCCCTAGAAATCGGAGACTCAATTAGTTTGGAAGTTCTTAATCTATCTTCAAACCAATGAATTTGGGAAAGTAAGTTCTATGACTAAACTAGATTTGAGAGAGAACAGAATATCAGGTGTTATACTTCATGAATTAGGACTTATGAAAAGGCTCCTCTATCTTGACCTTTCCTCCAACTTTCTGAATAGGTCAATGCTAAAAACTCTGGGAGACTGTCGCCAACTTTTTTACTTGAACTTGAGCCACAACCAACTAAGCCAGAAGATTCCAAGTCAATTGGCAACCGTAGTCAACCTGAATCAACTAGATTTTAGTCAAAATTTCTTCGAAGGGGAAATACCACCTAAATTAAGAGGTATGCAGGTCCTTGAATTGCTAAATCTCTCCCGCAACAACCTCACCAGCTTCATCCCGAAAGTTTTTGGAGAATTTCCAACCTCACTACAAATTGACCTATCTTTCAATAATTTGGAAGGTCCTCTTCCTCAAGGTGCACCATTTGTGAATATCACGTTCAGACATTTAAGTTGAACAAGGGATTGTGGTGGGATGTTTTAGGGTTACAATCGTGCCCAAGTCCTCATTCCATAGGAAAACATGCTAAAATAAGAGGGCCCAAACTTCTTCTCATTATTTTACTCCTTCTTCTTTTTACATTTCTACTTTTTTGTGCTCTTTACAGAATTCTTTCCAAATCATTCAATCAGAAGAAAATAAATAGACTTACCACAAAGGGAAATTTAGATGTGGAGGACGAAAATTTATTTTATGTATGCATATTTGATGGGAAAGAATTGTCTAGAAGGTGTTACAAGCCACAGAGGAGATTAATGCATCATTCTGTATAGGAGAAGAAGGTTATGGGAAGGTTTTCAAAGCAGAACTCTCAATGGAAAACATAGTTGCAGTTAAAAGGCTTCATTCTTCTTCTGAGGTTGAAGCCCACGGTGGGTTCCAGAATGAGATAAAGGCCTTGACAATGATCAAACATTGAAACATTGCGATTCTTCTTGGTTTCTGCTTCAGTTCCCAACAGTCATGTGTGGTATATGATTACCTTGAACGAGGCAGCTTGGGTAAAATCTTTAGTATTGAAGAGGAAGAAAAAGATTAGATTGGGTAAAAAGCATGAATATCATTAAAGGTATTTCATATGCATCATGATTGTTCTCCACCAATTGTTCATCGAGACATTTTGATCAACAATATTTTGCTTGATTCAGAATATGAGGCCCACATTTCAGATTTTGGGACAACAAAACTTCTCAAGATAGACTTTTCCACCCAAAGTACAGTGATGGGCACATGCGGATACATTGATCTTTAGTTTGTATGAAATCAAGTATATATACTTGCATAAAGTTTATATAAATTAATACAAGTATATCTTATTTGTCTTTAGAACTTGCCTACACCACTAGAGTAACTGAAAAGTGTGATGCGTATAGTTTTGGAGTATTAGCATTGGAAGTAATCAAAGGCAAGCATCCTGGAGACTACATCACCATCTAGCATCTCAGACAATTGAAAACCTACAATTGGTGGAGTTTCTTGATCTAAGGCTTTTGTATCCCACTCTACAAGTTGAAAATGTTGTGAAATCCATTGTTAAACTTGTTTGTGCATGCCTCAACTCAAATTCTCAGTCTAGACCAACAATCCGCATAGTTTCAAACATGTTATCAACAAACACTCTGCTTCAATGATATCTTGGTAAGTGATAATATGCTTATATATGTTATCAATGCTACCTAACTGCTTTAGTAGGATCTTTCTTTGACCAAGTACTAATCATTTCTTTCATTTATTTAAAGGAACGAAGTCGCTTCATGAAGGAGGGGAATGACAAGTAGAATCTACAAGAAGAGTCACAAATTAGAGAACTAATTTCTTGTGAGAATATTGTTTATAATGTTTTATGTATCTTTTCTTGTACTTCTTTACTTTCATTGAAGTATCCTTTTGTTATTTTTATCATATGAAGATGTATATATATAAATATATATATATATATATATATAAATATGTATATATATATATTCTTTCATTACAAAATCAGTTGGTTAATTTCGACTGGTTTTAATTATATAATGGTCTGCCAATTTTGTGTCTATGTAACAACTAATGTGAAAAAAAGTTCGAACTCTATCACCTTACTGGCTACAAGAACTGTCCAAATCAAAACTTGATTTACCCACTTGCCTTCAATCCTGTAAATAAAGCCTTCTTACATTTTATCAAAAATCAACTAGAAATCCTCCAAATAGTTTTCAGGATTCTTTCAATTTTCCAGGCTCTACAATATACATGTTCTTGTAGAAGGACAAACAACTCATAAATCAACAAATTGAATCAGCTTAGTGCATTCTTAAAGTTTCAAATATTAATACTATATTTTTCTCTCTCAAATGCATGTCCATTGGTACAAGTGAGTTTTAAGTTCTTTTTAAAATACGAAAATTGAAAATTGATATATGAATGATTTATTATGAGATTATATTTAATATTTGAGACGAATTTTTACTGAAAACTATATATACTATTGGATGTGAAAATAAAACAAAAGTTATTGATGGTTCAGTTGATTAAAGTTTTTTAACTCAAATGTGGACCCACAAATCTTGTTGTAAGCAAAAATTTTTATTTTTAAGAATTTACATTCAGGACCAATGATGTAAAAATAGAAAGGTAGAGGACCAAAAAGGAAAAAAAAAGTGGAGGACCAAAAATGAAATTTTAACTTATTAAATTCCTAAAATACCCTTCTTTGATAGGTAAAAAAACTCTCAAAAAATTGTTTTTGGGTAATTTGGACCAATTGTGAAAAAAAAATAAAAGGTGGAGGACCAAAAAACTAAAAATAAATCAATATTGACCAAATTCACAAAAAAAATGGTGGAGGACCAAAAATACTAAAACAAAACGATTTTGGACCAGACTTGTAAAAACGAAAAAAGCGGGGGGCCAAAAGTGTCAATCTTCTATTATGGACCAGACTTGTAAAAACGAAAAAGGAGGGGGGCCAAAAGTATCAATCTTCCATTATAAATATTGAGTTCCGACTAGCGAGTTTTGAGTTGATTTGAAATGGCTTAAGCTACAATTGATTCAATCTTGAGTCAAGCCAACCTGTGAAATTGATTCGACTCATTTCCATTCCCTAATTGCGAAGGACAAAAACATATATACCGTCGTATATCGTCTATCAGTAAGAATTCAGTGTCTTGGAATGATGTTTTCTACCAAGAAAGCGTAGAAAGACTTCCATTTTGAGTAATAATTGATGAGTTGGAAAATTCTGTTAACTCACATCTCCTTGTTAAAGAACCAGACCCCTCAAGATTGAAACTAATTAATTTGCCAAAACTGATTAATTTCATGATTTTATTATACGTAATAAATCTATCATTAATCTATCAGCAAGGTACAAGTTGCATGCATGCTATTTATTACTCCCACGATCCCAAAATATAAGTCGTTTTAACCCATTTTTCTTGTTTCATAATATAAGTCATTTTACAATTTACAATGCACATTTATAATGTTTTTTCCACACTTACCCTCCCTTTAATATCCTCTTCCATTTAGTGTAAAGAAATACAATTGTAGTCATAAATATAAGAGATAAAGCGTATTTTAGACATAACAAATATATATTTATTGTTTCTTAATCCATATGAAACGACAGCTAACGTCTTATCTTGTGGGACAGAGGTAGTACTATCTCCATTCTAAATTAGGTTTCATTTAAGGTTTTGCATGCCAACTTATAAGGAGTCCTTGTTTTGACGTGAAAGTAAATAGTCTAAATTATTCTTTATCTTTCTCCATTAATAATATATCCCCTAAAAAGTATTAATTATCTAGTGAATTGTTCTAGGAAAAAAGTAAAGGGTAATATTGAAAAAATCTCAATTAATGAGTTTTGATAATGTTTTCCTTATTTTATTTATATATACTGCAATTTGGACCATGGATTGTTTAAGACTACACGAAAATAGAAGTCATGGATTTGTTTGCTTCAAAAAAATTTGCCTTCCGATTTTCTTTCTTCCTATTACTCACTTCCTTGTGTTTTCTTGAGGTTGTTTCCTTTTCTTCTGATCAAGAGGCAGCAGATCTTCCCCATTGGAAAGCCAATTTTGCAAACCAAAACAATCCCCTCCTCTCTTCTTGGAACCTTCAATTCCTCAATGGCACCAATTCTACTAAAACAGCTAGAACCAACCCATGTACTTGGCTTGGTGTTTCATGCAATATTGGTGGAAGTGTTCAGGGGTTGAACGTCACCGATTCCAATATTCTTGGCACGCTCCACTAATTTCCTTTTTCATACCTTCCAAATCTTGAATATCTGGATTTGAGTTCGAACAAGTTTGTTGGTGTATTGCCGCCACAGGTAGGTAATCTCACCAAATTATCTCTTTTGTAAAAAATATAACAACAAACTTTCTGGTTCCATTCCTAAAGAATTAGGCAATTTGACACTCTTAATTGATCTTGAGTTAGACAGTAATCAACTTTCTGGTTCAATTCCAAAAGAGTTAGGCAATTTGAGATATTTGACTACTTTATATTTTTCTATTAATCAACTTTTGGTTCAATTCCTAAAGAGTTAGGCAATTTGAGAAATTTGACTACTTTACATTTGCATATTATTCGACTTTCTGGTTCCATTCCTAAAAAGTTAGGCAATTTGAGAAATTTGACTACTTTATATTTGTTTATTAATCAACTTTCTGGTTCCATTCCTAAAGAATTGGGCAATTTCACACTCCTAAACGATCTTGAGTTAAGCACAAATCAACTTTCTAGTTCAATTCCTAAAGAGTCAGGTAATTTGAGAAATTTGACTACTTTATATTTGCATACTAATAAACTTTCTGGTTCCATTCCTAAAGAATTGGGCAATTTGACACTCTTAAACGATCTTGAATTAGGCACTAATCAACTTTATGGCTCAATTCCCATTTCATCAGCTGTTTTGACCATATTTCAAATCACTGGCAACCATTTCCATGGCTGGTTACCGAAACAACTGTGCCAAAATGGAAGGCTAGAAAATTTCACTGTGAATAATAATAAACTCGTTGGAAATATTCCTAGAAGTTTGAAGAATTGTCTGAGTTTATTCAGAGCTCGATTTGAAAACAATCAGCGGACAGGAAACTTGTCGGAGTTGTTCGGTGTCTATCCAAACTTGGATGACATGGGGCTTAGCAAAAATAAATTCTATGGTGAACTCTCTAGCAATTGGGGCAAATGCAAAAACCTGACAACACTTTTGATTGCGAAAAACCACATCACCGGTCCTATACCCGTAGAATTCGGAGACTCAATTAGTTTGGAAGTTCTTAATCTATCTTCAAACTAGTTAGTTGGGGAGATACCCAAGGAATTTGGGAAACTAAGTTCTATGACTAAACTAGATTTGAGAGAGAACAGAATATCAGGTGGTATCATGCATGAATTAGGACTTATGAAAAGGCTCCTCTATTTTGACCTTTCCTCCAACTTTCTGAATAGGTCAATGCCAATAACTTTGGGAGACAGCCGCCAACTTTTTTACTTGAACTTGAGCCATAACCAACTAAGCCAAAAGATTCCAATTCAATTGGCAAAATTAGTGAACCTGAATCAATTAGATTTGAGTCAAAATTTCTTCAAAGGAGAAATACCACCCGAATTAAGAGGTATGAGGGTCCTTGAATTGCTAAATCTCTCCCACAACAACCTCACCGGCTTCATTCCGAATGTTTTTGGAGAATTTCCAACCTCACTACAGATTGACCTATGTTTCAATAATTTGGAAGGTCCTCTAACTCAGGACTACCATTTGTGAATATCACGTTCAAACATTTAAAGGGGAACAAGGGATTGTGTGGGGATGTTTTAGGGTTGCGATGTCCAAGTCCTCATTCCATAGGAAAACATGCCAAAATCAAAGGGCACAAACTTCTTCTCATTATTTTACTCCCTTTTCTTTTTACATTTCTACGTTTTTGTGCTCTTTTTGGAATTCTTTCCAAATCATTGAATTAGAAGAAAATAAACAGAAATACCACAAAGGGAAATTTAGATGTGGACGACGGAAATATATTTTATGTATGCACATTTGATGGGAAAGAATTGTATAGAAAGGTGTTAGAAGGCACAAAGGAGTTTAATGCATCATTTTGTATTACTAGAAGGAGGTAATGAGAAAGTTTTCAAAGCAGAACTCTCAATGGAAAACATAGTTGCAATTAAAAGGCTTCAGTCTTCTTCTGAGGTTGAAGCCCAGAGTGGATTCCTGAATGATATAAGGGCCTTGACAATGATCAAACATCGAAGCATTGTGAATCTTCTTGGTTTCCGCTCCAATTCCCAACACTCATTTTTGGTATATGATTACCTTGAACAAGGCAGCTTGGGTAAAATCTTGAGTATTGAAGAGGAAGCAAAAAGATTAGATTGGGTAAAAAGTGTGAATATCATTAAATGCATTTGACATGCATTGGCTTACATGCATCGTGATTGTTCTACACCAATTGTTCATCGAGACATTTCGATCAACAATATTTTGCTTGATTAAGAATATTAGGCCCACGTTTAAGAGGGACAACAAAACTTCTCAAGATAGACACTTCCCCCCAAAGTATAGTGGTGGGCACATACGGATACATTGCACCAGGAAATTATAAATACAATCTTTTGTCCGTATGAATTTGTATATATTCTCGTATAAACTTTATACGAATTAATGCAAGTATATCTTATTTGTCTTTCAGAGCTTGCCTACACCACTAGAGTAACTGAAAAGTGTGATGTGTATAGTTTTGGAGTATTAGCATTGGAAGTAATAAAAGGCAAGCATCCTGGAGACCACATCACCCATTTAGCATCTCAGACAAATGAAAACCTACAACTGGTGGAGTTTCTTGATCCAAGGCTTTTGAATCCCACTCTACAAGTTGAAAATGTTATGAAATTCATTTTTAAACATGCTTGTGCTTGCTTCAACTCAAATTCTCAGTCTAGACCAACAATGCACATTGCTTTAGACATGTTATCAACAAACACTCTGCTTCAACAATATCTTGGTCAGTGATAATGTGCTTATACATGTTATCAATGCTATCTCACTACTTTAGTAGGATCTTTCTTTGACCAAGTACTAATTATTTCTTCCAGTTATTTGAAGGAACAAACTAGCTTCATAAATTTTACAAATTTTACAAGCGGAATCTAAGAAGAGTCAAAACCTTAAAGAATTTTACAAATTTTCACAAATTAGAGAACTAATTTCTTGTGAGAATATTGTTTATAATGTTTTATGTAACTTTTCTTGTACTTCTTTACTTTCATAGAATTATCTTTTTGTTACTTTTATCATCATATGAAAATTTATATATATCTCTTCTTTCATACAAAATCAGCTAGTTAATTTCTATTGCTTTTAATTGTATAATGGTCTACCAATTTTGTGTCTACATAACAACTAATGTGAAAAAAAAGTTCTAACTCTATCACCTTAAAGGCTACAAGAACTGTCCAAATCACAACTTGATTTACCCACTCTCCTTGAATCCTTTAAATAAAACCGTCTTACATTTTATCAATAATCAACTACAAATCCTCCAAATAGTTTTCAAGATTCTTTCAATTCTTACAGGCTCTACAATATACATGTTCTTGTAGAAGCACAAATAACTTATAAATCAGCAAATTGAATCAACTTAGTACATTGTTAAAGTTTCAAGTATTAATATTGTATTTTTCTCTCTTAAATGCATGTCCATTGGTACAAGTGAGTTTGCAATTGTTTTTAATATACGAATATTGAAAATTGATATGTGAATGATTTATTATGAGGTTACATTTAATATTTGAGAGGAATTTTTACTGAGAACAATATATACTATTAGATGTGAAATAAAATAATTGTTAATGATGGTTGAGTTGCTTTAAGTTTTTTACCTCAAATGTGGAAGCCTCGAATCTTGTTGTACCAAAAATTTTTATTTTTAAGAATTTACATTCAGGACCAATGATGTAAAAAATAAAAAAGGTAGAGGACCCAAAAATAAGAAAAAAAAGTGTTGGACCAAAAATGATAATTTATCTTGTTAAATTCCTAAAATACCCTTCCTTGACCAATCCAAAAACTCTCAAAAAAATATTTTATGGTAATTTGGCCTAATTGTGTAAAAAAATAAAAGGTGGAAAATAAATCAATATGGACCAATGTCAAAAAAAAAAATGGTAGAGGACCAAAAAATCTTTAAAAAAAAGGTTTTAAACCAGACTTGTAAAAACAAAAAAGGTGGGGGACCAAAAGTATCAATATTTCATTATAAATATTGAGTTCTGACTAACGAGTTTTGAGTTGATCTGAAATGGCTCGAGCTACAAGGGCTTCAAGCTTGAGTCAAGCCAAGTTGTGAAATTGATTCGACTCATTTGCATTCCTCAATTGCGAAGCACGAAAACATATATACCATCATATATTGTCTATCAGTAAGAATTCGGTGCCGTGGAATGATGTTTTTTGTCAAGGAAGCGTAGAAAGACTTCCATTTTGAGTAATAATTAATGTCTTGGGAATTCTATTAACTCCATCTCCCTATTTAAGAACCAGACCCCTCCAGAGAGAAACTAATTAATTTGCCAAAACTGATTAATTTCATGATTTTATTATACCTAATAGATCTATTCTTAATCTATCAGCAAGGTACAAGTTGCATGCAAGCTATTTATTACTCACTCTTTCCCAAAATATAAGTCGTTTTAACCCATTTTTCTTGTCTCATAATATAAGTCATTTTACAATTTACAATGCACATTTATTATGTTTTTTTCACACTTACCCTCCCTTTAATATCCTCTTCAATTTATTGTATAGAAATGCAATTGTAGTCATAAATATAAGAGATAAAGCGTATTTTAGACATAACAAATATATATTTATTGTTTCTTAATCCATGTGAAACGACAGCTAACATCTTATCTTGTGGGACGGAGGTAGTACTATCTCCATTCCAAATTAGGTTTCATTTAAGGTTTTGCCTGCCAACTTATAAAGAGTCCTTGTTTTGACATGAATGTAAATAGTCTAAATTATTCTTTATCTTTCTCCATTAATAATATATCCTCAAAAGAGTATTAATTATCTAGTGAATTTTTTTAGGAATAAAGTAATGGGTAATATTGAAAATATTTCAATTAATGAGTTTTGATAATAGTGAAAATTCTCAAAAATAATCAAAATTGGATCGGGTATTTCAATTATACTCGATTTCCACAAACATTTAAATTGTACTCATTTCAAGTTGTTGAATTTCACTCCATACCAAAATTGGTACGGACACCCAATTTAACAAAAGAGAACAGCTGACCAAATGGAAAAGATCCATTTGCCCGCATTCAGTCGACCTTCCCCAAATCCACAAGGAATTCCAACGAGTTTGTTGTTCCCTCATTTACCTAACCTTCCCCGAACCCTCATTCAAACGACCTTCCCACAACGGAAACCCAATTGTCTAGCCTTATTCCTCTCACAACCTATTTGTTCAGACTCACTGGTGCCATGGAATTCATTTACTGATTGCTTGCTGTTGTCGAAGAAGAAGAAGCTAGACAGCTACAAAAAAGAAAAGGTTTCACCCACACCTCCTCGGCTATATGTAAGTCCCCTTTCCATCATTTAAATTTTTTTCCCCCTCCATGATTTTGCATATATGGTTATGCTGTGATTGTTCCCTTCCATGATTATGCAAATGGTTGTGCTGTGATTGTTGCCCTTTGCATCATTTCTATCATCTTTTGTTTTTTTCTTTTGAATTGGAAATTTTAACTGTTATGTGCTTGGTTTGTACTTCTTTTTTTAAAAAAAAAAAATTGTTGATAATTGAGGAATGTTAAGCCTATTTGGAGGCATATTTGTGGGATAAATGATTGGGGAAGGTTGGAAATAGACTTTTTGGGTTGAAACTGTGGAAGGTCGGGGTAATCTATGGAAGGTCGGGAAAATATATGGAAGGTCGGCCCATTATTATTCATTATTATTATTATTATAAAATTTTAAATATCATTGAAGGTCGGGATAATAGATGGAAGGTCGGTAAATTATTATTATTATTATTATAAAATTTTAAAAATCACTAAAGGTTGGGATAATATATAGAAGGTCAGGATAATCTATGAAAGGTCGAGATAATCTATGGAAGGTCAGCCCATTATGATGTCCTTATTATTATTATAATAAAATTTTAAATATCACTGAAGGTTGGGATAATCTATAGAAGGTTGAAATAATCTATGGAAGGTCGGGATAATCTATGAAAGGTCGATCTATTATTATTTTTTTATTATTATAAAATTTAAAATTTAAAATAAAACGCTATATTATTAAATTTGAAATTAAATAAAAATTAATT
>JAOXNR010000031.1:5299150-5316470 GCA_028571225.1 Parsonsia alboflavescens
TTGTATTTGTGTTCACTCTCCACACACTTGCACTCTCACTCTTTCTCTTTAGCACACTTACACTTGCTCACCACTTGGTTGGTTGCTCATCACTTGGTTGATTGCAAATGAGAGAGAGGATAGCTCCTTATATAGGAGAGTTCCTCAAGATCCAATGGCCACAAATAATTAGGATGGATGGTTGAGATCATCCATCTAGAGAATTCTATTACCCATTTCTCTACTTATGTATAAAGGAATTCTCCCTAACACTCTAGAGTTCTCCATCACTCTTTAGAGAACTCCACAACCCTCTAGAGAATTCCACTAGTTTCTAGAGAATTCTACATGTTTCTAGAAAATTCTATATGCTTCTGGAAGACTCCACATGTTTCTAGAGAATTCCATAATGCTCCTCAAGCTTCTATATTTTTCTTGATAATTAGAGATAGGGCTGATTTTTAACAGTTTCGAGATGAAAGACTAGAGTATCCTACTCCAGAAGTTGAAGAGGTTCTGATCTCCATCATCAGAATTGTCAGGAAGTGCCTAAAAGGAAATTCTCAGTATAGGTCTAGTGTGCTCAATGTTCTTAACCTGTTATTTACCAGCTCTTCTTGGCAACATCAATTTGGCAAAACGATCATGGGCATAGAACATGTTTTGCAAAAGTCTTGAGCTGGAAGGCCAATCACTAAGATAGGAGGCCCAAGACTTGGTAAAATAACTTTCCGAAAGATCATGCTGAGAATAGGAAACAAAAATATTGCACAATTTATCACAATTAAAACAACAAATGTCCTAAAGGATGTTACTAATACCAACCTAAAGGAAAAAAGGATATTGAGATCTTTGGTGATCCAAAAACAGTTCAATAGGGGAATATGGCAAAAATAAGCAGCCCCTGTACAAAATTGAGGGAGACATGCACGATACATGTACAGATACGGCAGAGATTCTAGTTAACTAGAGAAACCGAAGTTTCTACTATTTGTCTGACTTGTTCACAATTTGGAACCCATCCTCCATTTGCCAGGAGATTCGTGGTGGATTTTGGTCAAGCAAAAAAACTCTATATGCAGCGGTGGACTTTGATTCCGGATGACAACCGGGAGATGCAACTGACAAAGCAGTTTCAAAAATAATGAAGAATTTCTGAGACGATGAAAAGGAGACAGGCAATATATATTTAGTTCCAACCAAGTCTAGCCCATAATAAAAAGAAACAAAACAAGAACAGTGAACAGTGAACTGAAACACAAAGTGAATCATCTATGTCACATCTGATACACGTCTTGTTGATAACATGATTTCTGAAAGACTCCAAAATTTGTAGGGCAAAGATCTAATGTGATGCACAACCAAGGAAGATCATTCAGCTACCTGAATATTTCTGACGAGCGTCACATAAAGTAGCACATGTTCATAAGCAAGTGAAACTCAAAATTACAGTTCAGTGAAGAAGCATTTCGTGGATACTGCTCCATAGCTTAGGCTCAATGTTGCATAGCATAGCATCTCCTTCTGACATCTGTGTCCCAAAATTTTCAGACATTATTGGAAGAGGAATTGACTTGCAATCTAAGGATTAGTTAAAAATACATTATCAGCGATCAACCTTACTTTGGTTTAGATGAGATAGACACCGTGCATACAAGAAAACATTCCACGGCTGACTTAGCAAATCAAATCCATTTCCATTCTATTCTTAAGTGAAAATATAAAAGAGGGAACTAAGATACAATAGATGGGAGATCTTAGCATGTAAATAAATGAGTCTCAGTTATGCTAATTACCAGTTAACTTGTATTGGGAATCACATTTCATTTTCCAAATGCCTATTCCCTGGAGAACAGGCAGAATAAAGAGAAAAGCTTCAAGAAAAATCATAAATTTTCAGCCAAAGGAGTTTTTAACTTAAATGACTCAGGTTTCATCAGTCATTAGGAGAAGAGGAACCTGAACAGTTAGAATCTCTTAATCGTATGATGTCTCCAGTGATATTGAAAAATGAATATCAACTTCATCAATTTCATAGACAAGAAACTTCTGAAATAAATAAATAAAGAAATCCAACAACTTGTGTTCAGCAGAAAATTATCCAATATGATTCATATAAAAGTAGCTACTATAGCAATACCTCTAGTCAAATGCATAGGGATCATCTGCATAAGGATTCAATGATCCTTCTGAAAATAGATCACCAATATTAGAAGGATTTGGCTGACGCCGTCCCTTAGTCTCCTACAATGAGAATGAAATTTGAACAGTTGGGTAATGTAAATGTATTAGCATTCACTTGACAGCTTCCTAAATTCAATTGGTTGTCACTGTGCAAAATATCTAGATAAAGAGAATATTTGGACGAAGAGAATCATGCATTACATCTCATTATCAAGAATAGTAATCAGAAAAATATGCTTGGGGCATCATGACAACAATGTCAACATCTAGAACTCCTAGATTAACTATGAAATAAAAAGGTGAACTATTCTCCAGTTTTAATTACCTTGCTAAGATGTCTGGAAGTAGTTGACACCGGTGTTTCTCCTTTTTCACGTTTTTTTGGCTCCTGTCATAACACAGAGTATTGCATGGATGCTAGGATGTAATTAAAAATGCAAACTGCATGTCACAATGTGCAAAGGTCAAATAAATCAACCGGATGCACATACCCCAAACATGACCGTACTTTTTGTTTTTCTTCTTTTGGTAATTGTTCCACCATTTGATGTTTCAACTTCATATTCTCGATGAGTTACCTGCGACAGAATGGAGTAGAACGAGGAAAGAAATGCTATTAACTAGTTTAACAGACACAAGTCATTGGAAGACTGCAACAGAGCATACGACACAGAGACCAGGGAATGATATTAAGTCACCAAGATGCTATTACTTGCAAGAGCCCTTGGTGTTTACCTTCCTGCTATGCTTAGGAATACTCATGGCACCTCCAGTATTCCTCTTCTCAACATCTCTCAGCAAACTTGATACAGGTGTTCGAGTTGTTCGTGCGCAAGGCGAGTGCTACAACACAAAAAGAACTTGAAGACTATCATAATTCTTTAAGCAATAAATTTGAAGGAACGACAATTTAAAACTTTCTTTATCACCTTCTCTTTAGCTAGTGATCTTCCCAAATCATGATGACCTTTTTTGCCACTTTCAGAATTTCTAATCTTGGCAGATGATACAGAGTAGGTCTGTACATTATGAACTTTTCAAATCTTTTATCGAAGGAATGTATTTATATATACATGTATGCATAATAATTGTCACTTGTCAATCTAAAAAGCAATAAAAGGAGTAAACCTTATCTTACGAAACAAACCAAAATATATAAGAAATGAAATTATGCTACCCAAATACCTGAAGAGTACTTAAGATTGCATGACAGAAAAGATTTAATAAAAACTAGGGGAGGTTCAAGCCCGGATCTCACAGTTTTCTAAGTACAAGTCAAACAAAATTTAGCCACTTTAGAGAACTCTAACAGCAAAACCATAATTTCATACTCTTCTTCCATTCTGCTTGACATGATTTCATTTTACTTAAAATGATATTTTACAGAAATGAAACATGTACTTCCGCGTCATGAAAATTTTTCATGAAGACTACTGCATCATTTTTATGTTATATTTGAACTAAGACTGGGTTTCATTTGGAGGACTCTGTTGACATGTCTTAGACAACCCATAATAGCAAGTGCATAGTATTAGGGAGATCAGTGGAAATTTTCAGCAAAGCACTAATTAACACTTCGGTGGTAGAGAAATTTAGTATTGATCCATCTGGTTAAATTTAAATCAACATATTCCATCCAAGAAAACACTAGAATATGTATTGGCAAGCAAGTGAAAGAATGTGAGAGAATTGCAGGAGATCCAAAAAAAGGAACAAGGATGGTGAGAGGAAACAGAAAAATATCAATATAGGTATTATTGCAAATTCCTGATTATTCACAAGAGAGAGAGAAAGAGAGACCTTTTTCGAGTTCACTTCCTGCTCATCTTGTGGATTTTCACCCATGACTTTCCACTGCAACTGCAGTAAAGCCCTCTGCTGCTCTTCCTGCAAACCCCCATAGTCATTGAAAGGTAACAAAAAATTTGGTCTAGGTTATAAAGCAATTCGGCCTACTTTGGACTTCTGTATATCTAACTCCTCTTGCAGTCTCCTAAGCTCATCTTCATGCTCACACCTCAAAGCTTTTAACTGGTCTTCATGTTCATTCTGTAGCAACAAGGTTCTCTGGGAAAATTCATGCAATTCAATAGCAAACTTAGTTGTAGATTATCACATTGATTCACCAAGTCAGATTTAAAACAAATAGTGTACCTCTCTCAAATCATTTTCAGCTTGGAGCTGAACACGCTTAAGTTCTTCATTGTGATTTGATATAAGAGTCAATTCCTTTTTATTATGCTCTTCTTGAACGTGAATAATCTACAAATTGCAAAATATTACTTTAGTTTCATCTTCTTATTCCTCCAATTGACGCCACAATGTAAAGCAAGCATTATTCCAGTCTCGAAGATCAGGTACTGTCCTTTGGACAAATATATGGAACAACTGAAAAAATGAATCTTGAAATAAATGCAACGCAAGTATATCTTCAACATACCAGATTTGCATGTTCATCTTTTACCCGCAACAAGTATTGTCGAGATTCTGCTTTGGATTCTTCAAGTTTTTGCTCATACTTTTTTTCTATTTCTCCAATAACTTTATCAGACTGTAACCAAAGATATTAGAAAGTTGTATGCAAGAACGAAACCACTTGAAAGAAAACACAAGTAGCCAACCTTTTCTCTCTCAAGATTTATGCTTTCCTGCTTCTGAGACTCATACTTCCTCCTAATATCATTAATGGCCTGAAAAATTCTCTCATTGATGACTGAAGAAATTAAGAAAACTAGACAGAAAAAAGGAAAAATCACACATAATTTCAGATAAAGATCAGTAAAGTCAGATTGGACCTGATCATTTTTCTGAGATATTTCCTTCAAATGCCTCGACAATTCTAATTGTTTACTCTCTAGCATCTGATCATATAGCTTCTTGGCCTCGGTGAGTTTAGTTTCGGCATCAGTTAGCAATATTTGAATCTAGAATGAAAAATCAAGCAGTTATCATGAAGTATTCAAGTGGAGAAGACATATGATACAGAAATCAAACAACTAACTGAAATACCTGTGCTTTCTGATCCTCCAATTGTCTTTCTCGGTCCTTGAGCTCCACCACAAGCCTGCCATTCTTCTCCAATGCATCTGCAAGCTCACTAACTTGCTTCTCTAATAACTTCACATGCTCCTCATGCTTCTCAATCTCTTTCTTCAAAACATCAATTTCATCTTGTTTTTGGTCTACATTTGCTTGTAGTTTTTCAGAATTATCTTTATGAGTGATTTCTAGTTCCAAAAGCTTCAACTGCAATTCTTGCTGCAATAAAGTAAAATTAGAATGGCCTCATCCTAAGAGCCTGCTAGAGAGCAAAAATTGGCTGATAAAATTCACCGTTTTTTCTTCTGAAATTCTGGAATCTTCTGATAAAGTGTCTATCTTCTCCTGAAATTGAGTAATTAGTGCTTCCATTTCACTCTTCTTTGACACAAGAATCTCTTCTTCAGATTCCAACCTACGAATAGTCTGTTCTGCTAAACGACATTCTTCCACATGCTGCGCCATTGTGAACTGTTGCTCTTTCTGAAGTTCAATGACTTTAGTGTTCAATTCTTGATTAACCAACTCTAGAGCATTTTTCTCAGACAAGATGTCCATTGCCTGATCTTGAAGCTTATCCAACTTCTGCTGAGCAATTCGAGCAGCAAGGCACTTTTCCTCTTGAGCCAGATTGAAGTAACTTTCAAATGACACATTAAGCTGAACAACCTTTTCTGAGAAGGTCAGACTTTGAATTTCCAGTTCGCTTAACTTCAATGAAAGCAAATGAACAAGTTCCTCAAGGTTACTCATCTCCCTCACAGCTTTATCTAACTTGTTAGAAAGCTCATTGTTGATGACTGAAAGGTCAGCCTTTTCTTTATCCAGGTTTTCCTTCAAGTCCCTTAAATTTTGCAAAGTATCTTTGTTATGGCTTAAATCAATATGCAACTTTCCTAACTTAGAGTTCAAATTCTCGATGCACAATCCATTAGCTGAAATAGTTGCTTCAAAGGTCTTGATAATCACATCTAGTTGAAGGAAAGAAAAGGCATATGAAGCTGATATCTAGAAACAAGCCAATGGCAGAAACAAAATAAAGTCTTGAAATAAACAATTCAAGTATAAGTCCACATAAGGGAAGCAAGAACTGCTAAAAGTCATTCAGCCTAACAACAGCCCCAGTATGGATGCCATTCACTGAAGGACTTCTCTTCAAGATTTAAATATAGTAGAATTAATTAAGTTAGCAAAAAATGATCTGCAATAGCTTTCATGGTTGATTGAACATGATATTTTTAATTTACAGAGCTTTAGACAACAACATACCATCAAGCACTAGGTTTTGACTTCGAGTTCTCAAACTTCATGCTTCTGAAGTTAATTAACAATGTGAAATCGGATTATATGGCAACTCTATTCATGTAAGATTATGGAATGGTGTTTCAAGACACAAGGCATCCAGAATACTTTGAGATTTCTGCTGCCCATTGGGGAATGACAGAAGAAAGTATCTAAAATGAAATAAGCAGTTCCAATGCGGCAAAAGACTAGCCATCATAAGGGACCTATATCTTGCACAAAAGAAAAACTGAGGAAATGATGCTTGGAATCCTACAAGGCAAATGAAATCAACAATTGAAGCTAGACGACCAGGCCAGATCCATCCGACGAAAAGCAAATTACAAATTTTATATTTTGATGAATAACAAAACCAGGTCCAAGTCAATCGGGGAAAATTCAGAGTTTGAAAATTCTAGGACTTCTTGACTTGCACTCCAGCAATACGCAAAGATAGATAAAATTTTAAAATTTTAAGGTTGTATGAACTGCACTCCTCAGTGAAGTAAGTTTTCTGGATGACATTGTCTTTACTTAGGTAACTGAAAGAACCAGCGAAATGCGCGAACCCAATTAAGAAGAGAAATAATTGTCAGTGAACTTAGCAAGCCTAAGAAGGTAGTATGAATGGGAAATATCAAAAATTTCATTGCTGTCTTGTCATTTAGTATCTAGTTTTGTCCCTAGTGTACATTTTTATTACCATCTAAAGACAGTTCACAAAGAGCTTAATTCCCTGCAGGATAGCAGATTCTAATAGCTCAAACTGCAAAATGTTTTTACCTTTTTCCTCCAAAAGGTTGGCAGCTCTGTTCTGTTCATAGTTCAAAGATTTCTCGGCTTCCTCCTTCTTAGAGCAAAGTTCCCTCAATTCCTTTTCACCTTCAGACACAATTTAGAAACATTTCACTCACTTGAAAACATTCCACAGTTGTGGGTAAGACTGATATATTTCTCATTTATAATGATACAGCATGACACCTACAAATGAACTGATGCTTTTCCAAGAATGCATTTAGAAAGACTTACGATCTCTAACACTTTCCTCTGATGATTCCAACCTTGAGGAAAGAGATTTAAAGTTCCCCTGCAAATTATCAAGAGCCGATGATGATGCAGATAGTTTCTCTTCAAAAACTTGCTTGTCCTTTTCAGCTGCAGAGGAACATATAATTAATATAAGACAGTATGTTATGTTCATCCAAAAATAATAATAATAATGATCAATACAAACGACATGTACCATCCTGAACTTGACCAGCCAAGTGTTGTAAAGTTACATTGAGTTGATCACAGTAAATCTTCGTGGAAGAGAATTTAGACTCCAGTCCTTTCCAAAGTTTCTCATCTTCCTTCTGCTTTACCTTTAGCTTGGCGTTCTCATTAAATGCATTCTGTAACTTCTCCTCCAGCATACGGATTTGCTCAGTCAATTTCTTCAGCTTGGTATTCTGGATTTATCACATTCACATTATTGTTCAGTCAACCTAAAACAGCCCTGTCTAATGGCAACGTTTTCTTGGGGGGAAAAAAAATCATTTTTTCCTTAAATATATCCACAAGGATCTGAGAGAAGCATCTACAGCACAAACATACCTAAATTTCGTATGTGTTACATGTTAACATGCAGACACAAAATGCCACGAGCATATACAAAAGTGATATAACGTAAGAATCAGTAAATATGAGCACATATATGTGTAGCACAAACAAAGCAAAATCCACTGAAAACAAGGACAAAAAGGTGTAAGAATTTCAGTGATAAAAAAATCACATCCAATTGAATTTCTAAAAGAAAATTACCGCCAAGCTGAGGTCAGTTTTAGCGGAAGCTTGCTCTTTGACCAATTTCTCTGTTAACACAATTATTCAATAAATATTTATAAATAAATAAAATAATTATACATTTTAGAAAATTTTGAATACAAACGTCAAATTTTGAAAAAGAAAATACCTGCTGTGAGTTTCAAATTCGCGAAGTTTCCCGAAGAATGTGAATCAGAAGGCGCGCGCGAAGAGGTCGAGAGAGCCTTTGAACTTCCCGAACCGGATCCTCCTGGCGTCTTGAATGGACCAATGCTCTTGAGATTCGATAGTCCTAGAAGATAACTCATTTCGAAATTCACAGAAAAGGACACGACGAATATTGAAAATTTTCAAGGATCTGGAGCTCCAACTGGCAAAATCTTCCGAAATGCAGTGTAATTGAACCTAAAAACCAGTTACTCAAAGATTTTCAGCAAGAAATTTCCAGATTTTTATTATAATCGAGGTAGAACTTGAGTAGATTCTGAATAGAAACCCTAGATTTTTGTTTCTAAATTTGCAAGCGAAGCAGGGTGTGTAAGACACTATCCCAGATGAAAAGGTTCGTTACGGATTCGTAAATGAATTGGGCGCCAAAGGGTGACTTATTTATAGTTGTGGACCTGTGGTATTGGCGGTCAATCGGACCGCTCAAGAATTGCAACCTTTGACCATTTTCTTAATAAAAATAATTAGCCAATTCATTTTTCATCCACTCACAGTCATCCAACGGTAATTTGTGACGATGGTGTAAATGTTTAAAGTATTTTAGTGCCATCTGTGTTTTTCTTTTTATTTTTCTGTTTCTTTTTCTTTGTTTACAATTTTTCCTTATCACAAAATAAATATATTATTTTTTTATCCATGGTATATTTAAATTTTTAATATGTCTTTTTATATACTACCTTCGTGCCATAAAAATAGTCCATATTCAGGTTCTTTATTTGCAGAGATAGAAAATAATTAATATAGTTAATCTAATCATTTTTAAGGGTAATTTTACTTTTATGCCTGCATTCAATTTATTGACAATGTTAATAAATTTTAAGAACATTTAGTTTAGTATATTAGAATTGAAAATAGTAGATATCAAGAGGGAATTAATAAGGGTAAGTTAATCTTTTAAATCATAATTACCTCTCCTCAAAAAAGAAAATGAACTATAATTTGGGACAAAAAAAAAAAGAAACATGAACTATTTTCATGGGACGGAGAGAGTAGAATATTTTAAGTATCTTTTAAGTTATCAAAAACTTCAATTTTATCTATTTCTAATTCTTCCCTTGTAAAAAAAACCCTATTTCACACCCAACCTGTAAACTAATAACTCATTAAGAAAGTTATTAAAATTATTTTTCATTTGATTTTCTCTTCGTCTAAAATTGAATATCTCATATTGACTTGCATACATTTTAATAAAAAGTTTAACATAATTCATTAACACATTACATTATCAATTTTCTTAATAAATTTTTTATGAATTTAAGAAATAAGACATTCAATTCTAAACAATCCAAAATAGATTATGAAACATTCATTTTTTAAGGGAGGGAGTACATGAAAACCACTTTTTATCTATCCATAGAATATAAAACTAAACCTAAAACTTTTTGCGTGAGTTTTCCATTAGCACTTTAGGAGGTGAGCATTGCCGAAATTTTGAAGGAAAATTAAATTTAGTATTTAATCGCAATATGACGTACAAATATTTAGAGCTGGTAAAAGAACAAATTTCCAAATATATCCAAATTGGGATGGAGTATTTTAATTTTATCCAATTTCTGAAAACATTTCAGTTCTATCCAATTGTGTTTTTCCAATTTCACTTTATACCCAAATTGACTTTTTAACATTTTTGGATAATAAAAATTATCCCAGAAATGGAAAATTACATTCTTACCCTTTGTGTCTCATTACCCAAATCGAGACAAAGGGCATAAACCGTTCATTTTCTTCCCATTTTGAGACCCAACTCTTCACCTTCTCCTTCACCGAAACTTTCCACCTTCTTCTTCACCGGATAACTCCCCCTTTTTCTTCCACTCTCATTTTATTTCCTTTCTTTCCCTTCTTCCCTTCTTCAGCTCTCATTTTCTTTCCCTTCTTCTTCTTCACTCCCTAACCGAAGCTTCCCTTCCTTCTTCGCAACACACTCATCAACGGTGCCATTCACGACGATCGCTGGTACGACTCCACCTCCCGCCGATCACCTCGTCTTCGTTGACACAACATTCCTAATAGGTTTTCTTCACACTTGAATCTTGATTTTGTGTCGAATATACTAGAATATTTAAGCTTTGGTAGTTGGCAAAATGCGAAGCTTTGGTATTGACATTGTGTATTTTTGTTTCCTGAAAGCATGATTTTGCTTTAAAATCTTGAAATGCACTGAATGCCTATGTTATTTAACTTCGATTTTGCAATTTATTGAAAGCATCGATTAACTATATTGGATTATGCATGTTTATGAGCTTGAATTGTATGTCTCGAAATGTTTATTATGTGTCTCGAAATGTTTATTATGTGTCTCGAAATGTTTATTATGTGTCTCAAAATGTTTACTGTGTGACTCGAAATTCTGGGTTAAGGAATTTAGAAACTGTAGGTTTCGAAATGGGTTGAGAGTGTCTCGAAAGGATCTCTGTGTGTCTCGAAATGTTTACTACGTGACTAGAAATTCAAAAACGGTAGGTCTCGAAATGGGTTGAGAGTGTCTCGAAAGGATTTTTATATGTCTTGAAATATTTACTATGTAACTCGAAATTATGAGTTAAGGAGTTTAGAAACTGTAGGTCTCGAAATAGATTGAGAATGTCTCGAAAGGATTTTTGTGTGTCTCGAAATGTTTACTATGTGACTCGAATTTCTGGGTTAAGGAATTTAGAAATGGTAAGTTTTGAAATGGGTTGAGAGTGTCTCGAAAGGATTTCTATGTGTTTCTAAATGTTTACTATGTGACTCGAAATTCTGGGTTAAGGAATTTAGAAACTATAGGTCTCGAAATGGATTAAGAGTATCTCGAAAGGATTTATGTGTGTCTCGAAACGTTAACTGTGTGACTCGAAATTTTGGATTAAAAAATTTAGAAACTGTAGGCCTCGAAATAATAGTGGTTAGGACTCGAAATACTTTTAGATGAGTTTCGAAATATTAGGTTGTATTTGGAAATATTTTCTTTTGTATTCTTGAAATATTTCTAGGCTGTGTCTGGAAATAATAATATTTAGTAATTTGTAATAATATTATTATTAATTAATTCAAAAGTGATAATTAATATTTTCAACGGTATAATTTAGAGTTAATGTTTTTTTATAAATAGATGACATTGTACTAATAAATACATTATAATTAATTATATTTAAAATAATTTTATTCGGTTGAAGCTTAATTTATTTAGATTAAGCAATACCCATTTCAGTAAAGATTTATAAATTTTTTGAAATAATAAATAAGAGATAGGTGTTCTCCTAAAAATTAGACTTAAATTTTAAATAAGACGTAGATGCGAATAACTTTTTTTCCCTTCTTTCTCAATACAATTTTTCTAATTAGCATTGTGTCAACACGATCCCGTTGTGCTTGCTGAGAACAGACTTAGCGTACATGCTAAATATTCTACCGTTAGATATAATATCGACATGTTACAGCTCCATGGGGCACTAGAGCGTTTAAGGACACAAAGAGTGTATTTCAAGACTTGATTGTCACAGCTCCATGTTTAATTGTGCACGTGCACAAATAGATCCATCAGTGCTCTAAATTCCTCTACTGCATCATCAATATTCTTACAGATCAAGCTTGTCAAAGAAGTCCATCGTTATTTTGCAAGACTGCTTTTCCTCTTAGCATCAGACATGCAAGTCTCGAGAGAGATGCTCTTAGCAAATTTTGGATTTACTAAGTAGAAAGTATTGTATAGCTCATCAAAGTTGTTCTGGAAAGGAGTGCCAGATAGGATTATCTGTCAGTCTGTCTCAACTTTTGTCAAAGTCTTCCATAACAGGTTGTTCTAGTTGCTCAGTGTGTGACCCTCATCAAGTATGAGATTGTAAGGCATCTCAAGGAGAATTTTTCTAAACTTCTCTACCTGCTGCCCCTTCTTACTTTCACCAGCAAGCTTCTCAAGCGAAGTTTCCATCTTGTGATTATAGCTTGTCTATTGCTTTCCTCCTGGCATTCATGAAAGTGCTTCCAACTTATCAATATAGCTTCAACCAACTTAAATTCTTTTTGTTGAAATGACGAAAGTAGTAACCTTATTAGCTCAGGCATTGTCGAATGTTCATTGATTTCAATAACTTCTCTCCCAAAATCCTTAGAACATAGTTTTCAAATCATTAGTGCCTTTCTTCCATGGGAGGACTTGATTATTGAATTGAAAAATGGGTTTTATGGATTTTGGTGGAGAAGTTACTAGAATCAATGAACATTCAACAATACTGGATCTAATAAGGTAACTATTTTCCTCATTTCAACAACAAGAATTTAAGTTGGTTGAAGCTATATTGATAAGTTGGAAGCTCTTTCATAAATGTCAGGAGGAAAGCAATAGACAAGCTATAATCACAGGATGGAAACTTCCCTTGAGAAGCTTGCTAGTGAAAGTAGGAAGGTGCAGCAAGTAGAGAAGTTCAGAAAAATTCTTCTTGAGATGCCTGGCATTCTGATACTTGATGAGGGTCACACACAGCGTACAACCAGAAAAATCTATTATGGAAGGTTTTGACAAAAGTTGAGACAGACCAACAGATAATCCTATCTGGCACTCCTTTCCAGAATAACTTTGATGAGCTATATAATACTTCCTGCTTAGTAAATCCAAAATTTGCTTAGAGCATCTCTCTCGAGACTTGCAAATCTGATGCTAAAAGGAAAAGTAGTGTTGCAAAATAAAGAAAGGCTTCTTTGACAAGCTTGATCAAGAAGAATACTGATAATGCAGTAGAGGAACTCAGAGCACTGATGGATCCATTTATGCACGTGCACAAAGGAAACATGGAGCCATGACAATCTTCATAGTTTAAGAGACACACTTATAGTGTTAAATCCCACAAATTTGCAAAAGACACTTCTTCCAAATATCCCCTATAATATACTTGAAAAGGTATATCCTGTATCTCTAATGTCCATTCATCCTTATCTGGTAGCTCAAAATAAAGAATTCTCTGATCACAAAACATCCTAGAGGTCGACCACTTGTATCTCAAAAAATGCAAGTTTAACTATACGATAATTTTTTAATCAATTGTTTACTTTTCTCCATTACTGTAGAGATTTGTGGACCCCACCCATCATACCTTTTAGCTCCGACTCGATCCCATTGTACCTGCCGAGAACACGCTTAGCGTACATGCTAAGTATTCAACTGTTACATATACTGTGGACCTACTACGACTCCACGGGGCACTAGACGTTTTTGGATGGGCCCCTTCGAATACATGGCGAATCTCCCCCCTTACCGTGGAGTGTACTATGCCCGGCTACCTTGCATATCTTGAGATAGGAAGTCATTTTGGAGGATGCCCGACTCAACAAGATGTGGTTCTTTATTGGGGGCCAGTTACACCGACTGGGCCTCTAAGAATACGCTCTCCTTATCTGTCTACGTTATGCGACAGTAAACCGATGTATTATTGAGAGGCCACCGACGGCGGATTCTGCCATGGTTCGATTGATTGAGATCAATCCAATTACTCCGAATGTGGTCTTGGAGAGGTGGCAGGCCACGGCAGTGGGACAGCTGTCAGTTGATGATGCCCTCAAACTAGCATACGGCATCATCATAGGTCACTGGATACTCACCCGAGAGCCGATTGCAGTCATCCCCTTTTATGTATGGAGGATGTTAGACAATCTGGAGGTTGTAGAGTAGTTCAAATGGGGAACACTTGGGTGGAGCATGACGGTGCACTCTTATAGACAAACCATTTTGGAGGACGCCCCGAAGAGACACTTGTACGGTAACTGTTGGCTGTTGTTGGTAAGTTTTCATATTATTATTTATATTAGTATATCAATGGTGTTTTTTAGACTCTCTAAATACTTATTTGAAATTTTTTTAACCTTATCTTTAATTAGTGGTGGGCGTACAATCACTTCCCATCAATGCGTCCTTAGTTGTGTAAAGACGTCTAGGGTGCAACTAGACTTGGCCGCTCCCATGTAGATCCATGACACTCGAGGTACCTCACCCTTCGACATCCCCAGCTTGGCCCCAGCGTCCCCTGGACCCCACTACTTGATGAGGTAAGTGAATACCTTATCAATGTTCACTTTCATTTTTAAATTAGTTAGTATTACTAAATTAAATTGCCAATTACAGGCATGTGCTCGCTCCCCATACATCGAAGCTGATCAGGCGAAGTGACAGCAATTGTACTGGGTCGATTTCAACAATATCCCCCATATTGCACCGACAAGCTGGGGTAATTATGTGCCCAGCTCATTCTAGGAGGCATGCGGACAAGGATTATCGGTTCGGCCGATCGATCCGGTTAGACTAATCACAATTTCCAAAATTTACCTTAATTTTGTATTATGCTAAATATGAAGATCATAATTACTTTACTTTTATTTTATTTTAGATTTCACATCCTGATGCAGATTCGGCTGAGATGAGGATTGATCCAGATCATTTGATCAGTCCGACGAGATCTGATACGATCCAGCGAATGGTAGTATGTCATCAGATTTTATATTATTACAGTAGATTAGTCGATGCTATTGAACTTGATTGTAATTATTTTGCTGGTTTGCTTACCTTGTGATTAGGTAATGAGTCCATGTATCAAAGCCGCATGATTGAGCCCTTCGGTTGAGGACCAGACGGGTAGACATCCATCTCCCAGCCCAACTCGACAGGAGAGAAGTCGATGTCAAGTATGTACCTCTTCCTATTTAAATAAAACCCCCCAAATCTTTTAATATGTAATCTAACTAGGTTTTATAATTACAGTCTCCTACGATAGCCAATCTACCCATGGCGAGGGTTGAGGTCCTTTTGCATTAGTATGAGAATCGAGGCATCCAAAGGCATTACCTGGTCCTCTAGCGGCTCACGCACATTGAGGCGACGCAAGATGTGGTCCTTGAGCGGCTCAGACATATCGAGCATCGCCTTGATAGGCTAGAGAGGGATGATAGTAGTGGAGATACTCCGCCACTACATAATTCCCCTTCCCGAGAGCTAGCTACAGCCACGCCCGAGGGAGTTAAGCACTCCATCGAAGTCTTAGTCCGGCTGATAGCCACCCCCCGCCCGGCATCTCCCATAGTCCCCGACTACACCATCCAAATAAATTTTGGATCGTATATCAGTATTCATTTTGGTTACTGTTTTTTATCTAATTTTTAATTTTAAAATGGTTACTCTCTTTTTAAATAATAAATTGATACACTTGTCAATCGAGGAGAGGATCCAGTGGTTCCACCGACCCCGGCATTTCCTATAGTCCCCGAGGACACCACCCAGGTAAATTTTAGGTTGTAAATTCTAAAATTTTAGTCTCTATTACTCGTTCATTTTATTATATTTTAAGGATTGTTTTGTACATTTTATTAGGAGCTTGGTCTTACATGTCAAGCCACGGCCCCAGCTGTAGGTGTACGATCACATCGAATTGTCGAGGCCAAAGAAGAAGCCGAGGACGACTCAAGTGTTGGAGGTGCAGAGGGAGATTCCTCCTGTTGTGGAGATGCGAGAGGTCCAAGGGGGATTCCTGCTCCCATGGTGGACCCCTACAGTCTCAATCGGGCACGGTTAGATGCCTTCTGTAGCACCGAAGGTTCAGAGAGGTAATTCACTTTCTTTTAAAGATTAATTTGTATTTTATAACTTTCCCATTTTATAGTCTAACTAAATTTTTGTGATAGCCGCTCTACTGGGGGGCCCAGTCATTTGTTGGGGATGACCTCAAGAATGTCAAATCCATATTGGGCTTGGTCGAGGATGATCGGGTAGATTGGTTTATGATGGGTTGCGAAGAGTGACGAGAGAGACCTCATCACTTTACCCCTACGAAGCCTTCTTCGCACTCACTTGGACATACCTTTACTTACGTAATTAAGAAAAGTATTGACTAGACCAAGGCAGCGGAATCGGGGACCTACGACTTTGATGCCTCTGTCACTAGTTGGGTCGAGGGAGATGAGGACATGGGAGAAGTAGTATGGTGGGAGACACAGGAGGTATTTCACTTCATTTTATACAAAACTCTTGGTTTAAATTATGGTTTATTTAATAATAATTGATTTAATATTTATACTGTGTATATAGATATTGATGCTCTGTTACCTACACTAGCATTGGATGTTACTCCGGGTCTCACTAGACAGGTCTCAGATCACATTGTATGATCCGAAACCATTGGCCGAGGCAAAGTCCTCTCAATTGGACTTGATGGAGCCGATCTGTTCAATGTTGCCACAATTATGGCAATAGGCCATCTTTTATGATAGGATGGGATAGCACTCGACTCAGAGGTTCACTACGGCTTTTCTTGACCCCCCTGACGCAGCGGAGTACTCCATCCTTATTCAACCAGACAAGGAGAGCTGCAGCCCTAACGTCTGCTACTACATGACACAACAGATGAGAGGGCATATTAAGGAGATGCCCCGCCTGCCTTGTGTACTCACTATGGCGCAGCGCATTAGGGGGATGAGATGGCCTGGATCATGCTGCAGTGGAGCAATTTGTGAACGCAGTCCTAGATTTTTTTTGTTTTATATTATAAATAATACATTGCAGTCCTAGATTTTTTTTTTTTTTTTTGTTTTATATTGTAAATAATACATTAAGGATAAATGTATATTATGTAAATTATATATGGTTTTGAGGACTTCTATTGTATGTTAATTCTAGAACATGTAATTCCACTAAATGGTAAATTCCACACAAAATTAACTAAAAGATTAAAGTTTGAGGACTGAATTATACAATAACTCTAATAAATCAATTCTAAATACAAAAAAAAAAAAACCAGTTATTTATATATATATTTATATACATATACACATATATATATCAATT
>JAOXNR010000031.1:5316570-5332963 GCA_028571225.1 Parsonsia alboflavescens
TATAAATTACAAATAATGGGAAAAAAATGTATTGGTGTTGAAAAGAAAGCGGTAATTGAACGAAAAGAATAATTTTAAAAGAAAAATAAAAATAAAAATAAAAATAATCAGAAGAAAAATAAAAAAAATCAAAATGATACTTGTGGGAATCGAACTCAGGACCACTTCAACAAAAGTCAAACATTCTACCAACGAGCTAAGACTACATATAAGAATATTTAAAGCCTGTAATAGTAAAAAAACCGTCGGTTAACCGACAGTTTTTTCTCATTCCTATAATCCAACCGAACCCAACCCAGTATAATTCGGTTTGATTTCAAATCGAACCATTAATCGAAAAATCCAACCCATCTCAAACCGTTTCACGTCGGATCGAGTCGGCTCGGTTCGGTTAACCGACCCGCTACTCACCCCTACAAAAAAGGGTAGAAATTGAAGTTTTTAATGATTTGGAAGCCCAACTTTAATTATGTAAAATAGATGGTATAACCATATATGTTACTGCTTTCATGCCTAATTGAATATTTTATTTTAATTTTAAAATAATAATTAATATATTTGACTTTCATAAAATTAACAATTTATAATGAATGGTGAAACTTATACAAATAAATTTAATCTTTAAATTAATGAGGTTTTTAAGCCAGACCAGATGAGATCGTCTGGACTAGAAGGATAGGAATTACCGGATTGAGGCCACTAGAGGAGGAGAAAGCAGTTGAAGTTCTTGGCTCACTAGAGTTTGATAGGATCATCCAAGATTTCGGTGAGGATTTATATTACAAGTCCATTCATTTTAAGGAATGAAAAATTTAATGTCAGGCAACTTAAAATTAAAATAATTACATTCGAATTAGAACGAAGAGAGTAGTTTAAATCCTTCCTAATAATAATAATAATGATACTTTTAAATACTTTCCTGGCACTATTTACATGTTTTGTACAAAATTAAGGTAATATTTCTTTCGTCCGAAATTGAATGTCTCAATTTAATTTCCATGCATTTTAATAAAAAAGTTTGACTTAGTTCATTAACATATTACATTATCAATTTTCTTAATAAAATTTTAATTTTTTTAGGAAATGGAACATTTAATTTCGGACACCCCAAAATGGAATATGGGACAGTCATTTACAGATGAAGAGAGTATTTTTTTTTCTTCTTAAAATGCCCTACTTATGATTCTAATCAAAATAAAAACAAAAACTAGAGAAGAGATCGAGTATAATCATATCGTGAAAAATCAATAAAATAACTAATAAACTAACAATTATAACCTAAATTTAGTAACAATAAAACTAATTTAAATAACTTCTAAATATTGAAAAAGAGAATATATTTCTTTTTTCTCTGGAAAAAAATTAGTTGGCAAAGAATGAAAATGTGAGTGCTTGACCTTGGTCGGCACATATTCGAACGCCATTGAGCCTGCATTTACATCTTTGTGTGCAATCAAGGGGTCGAATATGAGATTGCTAGTGAACGAGCATAATCCCCAAATATGACTTTGTTCAAAAAATATGCTTAATCCAAAAGGTGAAAATGGGTAGATTTTGCATATTTGGCTTTCTTTTTTTAACCTAGAATGATATTTAGGCCTTTTAGTAAATTGCAAATGGAAAGTATGAGTAAAAAGTTGTCAATTTTGGCCTCGGGTTTTGGTGATCAGGTCTTTTGGACGTGGGTTCTAAAAGGGCTTTTTATCCAATTTGATTTCCTCGTATTTAAATCAAACGAATAGAAAATTATAGGATAAAAAATGTTTTTTTCTCTCCCAACTATTTTGATACTTCATTATATTATATTATGATCATTTGTTTTGTTTCGAACTTCTATTCTCTGGCACATCACAATGCAAAACTGATCACCTTAACAATTTTAAAGGATAAAAATATTAGTCATTGTTTTCGAATTTAGAGGTAATTTGAATTGTGATTGAATTTAGATTCTGTGATAATTTTGATTTGGATATTTAAATTAATTCGATTTGTCCATTAATTCAAGATAATTAGATTTTTCTTTTCTTTTTTAATATTTAGGTTGGATTTTGCATGCAAAAGTTATAATTAACATTTTTATCATTTTTAAATAATGTGTGAGTCATTTGACATCTACATTATGATTTGTCGAACAATGACAATTGGAATCAAAAGGGTTAAATATGATATGACGAGAGGTCATAATAGCAAGGGAAAAAAAATTAAGATAAAAATATCATATTGCTGAATACTTAAGATCAAATGGGCTATTCGCCCTTCCTATAAAGTGATTTACGTACTAAAAGTAAATAAAAGTTAAGTTTTTAAAGTACAAAAATCGTAGAATATGAATAATTTGCTTCAATTCTTCGAAAATAAATCATTCCTTCGGGCGAAAGGGCCTATCTGAAACAGAGAGTAATAATAAGCAAGTTAGAAAACGGAAATATAAGAAAAAGGAGCAAAGTTTCAGAGTGCGGCGATGGAAGCAAGGCAGAAGCTCCGCCATTTTCTTGTTCTCGAGCTTCAGCTTCAGCTTCAACATTATCCAGAAACCGTTACAATCTGAACGCCCGAAGGCAAACAATCCCATCCAACAGCAATTTGGATTTCCATTTCCAAACAGAACTTCTTACAAATGACAAGACTACAAATTAGCACAATTGAGAAACCACGAAGTGGAATTCTCTTCACCGGCGGAATTTTTCTCGATGATTCTCTGCCTTCTTCAATTATAGACACTGTATCTTCGAAAACATTTGATTCAGATGACCCATATTTCTCCATTTTGAATTATAGGAAACCTCTGTTCAAATTTCCCGCTGTTAGGGGTGGCAGGTTCTTGTGCCTGAGCTTGTCGATTAGGAAAAAGAATGCAGTTCTTGAGAATTCTAGTGAATGTTTAGGGTTTAATGGAGATGATAGGAGTTCTAGAGTAGAAGCAGCGGGGACCAATCAAGATGGTGTTATCAAGGAGACGGAGAAGAACGAGGTAAAATTTGGCCGCAGGCGGGGTCGAGGTGCTGTCAATACTACCAAACACTTGTGGGCTGGAGCTGTGGCTGCCATGGTTTCAAGGTCTGTGTTAATATCTACTCTTTTGGGGATTTTTCTTGTTAGGCATTTTGAGCTGCATTTAGTATTTTACTTCAATACCATTCAACTGGTACTTAAGTGTTTGCTTCTGTGAAGAATTAAATTTCGAGTATTAAAATGTAAAAGAGAAATGGGGGAACTTTTCTTTGAGAATGTAACTATGAAGAGGGGGAAAACAAAAAGTCCTCCTTGATTCAGAGAAGTTTGCTATTTCTCACTTGTTGCTCTAGCACAATATTGTTGTATAGAAGCTCATTTAAAAAAAAAAAAAAAAGAAAGAAAGAAATTATGTGTTAATAGAGAATCTTTTTAAGGGAAAAGTTCTTAGGAATAGAAAAAATTAAGATTTGCAGTTGCTATTTTTCGAGAAGTAGGGTGAAGTCTCATTTATTTAGAGGAATAATAGAAGAAACGAAGGAAGTTAGTAGAAAAGTAGTTTGCTGTGTAGGGTCTTCACTTTTTTTTTCTCTTCTTATGTATCTAATCGTGGAGCAAGACAGATCTTTATTCTTTTGTTCGCTACTCTCTATTTGATTTTATGTGTATATATATATATATATATATATATATAGAGAGAGAGAGAGAGAGAGAGAGAGAGAGAGCTAATTAAGAAGTGTGGATACCTTAGTCATATTGCTATATTGTCTTTTGTCGTTGTGGTTTCAAATCCTTATTTTTTATGCCTGCGTAACTCCTGTATTCATAAAATGTCAAAAAACTTAAGGTCTTGTAGCAAGCCATATGGAATAACTATCTAACCCTTTTCTTCACATTAGTAAGCCATATGGTAGTCACTCAGGTTATGCTGCACATGTAAGCATATCTGCCTTTATTAGTTAGGGGATGAGATATGACTTCACAATGCACAAGCATTTCATACTTATTGGATGTATTACAGATGGATGTATTTCATACTTATTCTGTTTACTGACAAGATAATTCGTTGATCTCTGTAAACAAGATGATCAAATCATAACAGTTTACTCTCTTAAATCTGAGCCTTTCTTCTTTCTTTGGGTGGTGCTGATGAGAGAGCGACCTACTTTGCATCCACTGGGCAACTATTCTTGAATATGGATCAATAGTCTTTTGACTTCTTTCTTATGTCATTTTATCAGTTACGTGCTTGTAGTTTGTTTCATTTCTTCTGTAAAAATGTTACGAGGATGCTCTCCACTTGATAAAGCTGAAGTGAAATAAAGAAAGTAGTTTGTTATCCAGTCCAACTGAATTGCAATTAAGGGTCTTGAATTTTTGCACCTGTTGTTTCGAGAGAAGTTCTTTTATGTAAATTTATCTCTTTTTCTACAGAACCTTTGTTGCCCCACTTGAGAGGCTAAAACTTGAATATATGCTTCGTGGTGCGGACAAGAAACTCTCTGAGCTCATCAAGACAATTGCTACTACTCAAGGCTTGAAGGGATTCTGGAAAGGGAACTTGGTTAATATTCTCCGCACTGCTCCTTTTAAGGCAGTCAACTTCTATGCATATGATACATACCGAAAGCAACTTGTTAAATTATCAGCAAATGAAGAGACCACAAATTTTGAGAGGTTTATAGCTGGTGCAGCAGCTGGTGTTACTGCTACAGTACTCTGTTTGCCACTAGATACTGTAAGAGGTTAACGGAATGCTGTTTATCAGTGTTGCAAGCAACAGAATGATGATCATATTAATACTTCCATGTTCCTTTTTTTTATAAAATGAAAAGAAAACTCTTTTGATCATTTTACCCTCAACCTCGACATTCTCTTCCTGAATGATTTGGTGCATAAGTAAAAAGTTTCCTTCATATCATAATTCTGGAGTCATCAACTTGCACTGTGAAAAACCTAACTCAGATGAATTTTTGTTCCTACTGGAGCATATCTTGACTAGTATTCCATATTGTCTGGAAATTTGTTTAATTGGTATATTCACCAGGTTGTTTGCTGTTACTTTTCATGTGATTGTCAGCATTAGGATCAACATCTGACACTGTTTGGTTTCCTCTATCTTCAACGTAATATGAAGCAGTAGCATTCTTATCAATTTACGATTATCAATCTGTTAATGATCCACAACTGACCTATGATGTAGAATTTTGTAGTTTTTTTACCTTTCTTCCTCTTCACAGAGTTTTGTTATTTTAGGACTTCTGTTATCAGCAACTTCATTTTTGAGTCTGGGATACTCCAACTGATTTCAAAATTTTCCAGATCAGGACTAAGATGGTAGCACCTGGTGGAGAAACCTTGGGTGGTGTAATTGGTGCATTCCGCCATGTAGTCCAATCTGAAGGCTTTTCTTCTCTTTACAAGGGTTTATTACCTTCCATTTTAAGTATTGCACCTTCAGCTGCAGTCTTCTACGGTGTATATGATATGCTGAAATCGGCTTATTTGCACTCCCCTGAAGGAAGGAAAAGAATGCAGAACATGAAGCAGCAATATCAAGAACTAAATGCTTTGGACCAGTTGGAGTTGGGACCTGTAAGGACCTTACTGCATGGTGCAATTTCTGGTGCGTGTGCAGAAGCTGCCACCTATCCTTTTGAGGTTGTGAGGAGACAGCTTCAACTACAAGGTCGTTCTAATAAAGTGGGTGCACTCAGAACTTGTGTGAGGATTGTTGAGCAGGGTGGAATTTCTGCACTTTATGCAGGCTTGATACCCAGTTTACTACAGGTACCCAGTTTTGTCGTGTTGGTTTAATAATGTGGAATCCTTCAAAAAGTACTCATTCCTTGAGAACTGAAACAATGGTTTTACATCTTTCATTTCTGAATCATTGTCGGGTATCTCCACTATTTTCCATTCTTTTAGTCTTTTTCATTTTACACCCATCTCCCCTGACTCTCCCTATACCCCTCCCTTAAAGATCAATGGTGGAATTCCACCTACCCTTGTTATATCTTGAACTCAAAACCTTGCGGTTCCAAGTGTTGCTACTTACCAGTGAGCTAGCAACACTTGACCTGCATTCATTCTTGTAGTTAGGTGTTTGTGTTCAGTTTCGACTTCCTGTAGTTACTGAATATGGTTAAACCTTTACATGTTTGCTCCAAGAATGACTTTTTGTGTGATTGTTCTCTTCACCATCGAGATAAATGCAAAAGAAACTTTACCTTTTCTCTGGTGCATGTACAGACCACAGCCATCCCTGGCGTCTTGTCCCGATTCTCTCCCTTTTCGAGTTTTGCAACTTCTGAAACTGTCTTTTATGTTTAAACCTGCAGGTATTACCTTCAGCTGCAATTAGCTATTTTGTATACGAGTTTATGAAGGTTATTCTCGAAGTTGAATGATTGATTGACATTTTCACCCTATCGAAGACAAAACTCAAAATGAGGATTGAATCTCAGTCAGGTGCGGATGGTGAGTTGATAATTAGGAGTTAGGAATAGGATCATTGTGCTTCCACAGTTGTATACACTCTCTTCTGCAACAGATTGATTAGACATTTTAGGATTCATGACTTCCCAAATCCCAGTGTAGATTGATGTGGTGAATTACAGATTTGAGTATATTCACAAAAAAAGAACTTGCATTAATTACAAGGCATCACTCCGTATGAATTTGAGGTTTGGGATCTTAAAGCCATTCTTACTGCAGCCTAAGTGTCTCTCTGCCCTGCTCACTGTTTCGTATGAAATTTAAATATTACTTCCTTTGTTCGAAATTGAATGTAATGAATATATCATTTCCTAAATTAATAAAACTTTACAAGGGAATTAATATGGTTATGTTCAAAATGAATTAAATCAAACTCTTTCACATAAAAAATTACATTCAATTTCGGATGGAGTATTTGCGTAAGTCTTTGAATTAGATACAAGTGTCTGGTGGCTATTCTACTGATGGTGTTGATACGTGAGTTTGCTGCGAGTCTTTTTATTTATAATGGACAAAAAAAGAAAAAAAAAATTCACAACTGCTGAATCCTGAAAGGGAAAGGATATGGTGAGGTAAGTAACTTGAGTGACTGTTTGATTTAGATTAGATTGGCATGCATCACCTGTCCCTTTCTTACCATACAATTTTACTATGTAAATTATTGAAATGTTTAAGTACAAACCCCAAATATTTGTACAAAGTTTAAAAATACTATATTAAGAAAATAAATCTAAATAAAACAGGTTTAGAACTTTTTGTTAATAATAAAGAAACTCATAAGTATTGTTTAATAGTTTGTAGTCATTTAGTTAATATTAAGGCAAAGTGTTTTTCTACCCAAAATATTCTTATGAAGAAGGATATTAAGGATAATAGAGAGAAAAATATTTTATGGAGATAACATATGTGATATGACGAAAAAATGAATAAAATATTTATTAAATTATGAACAATAATTTATAATAACGGATAAAGAAAGTAAGTGTGTTTAAATAACTTATAATTAAGGATGAAGAGAGTAATAAATGTAAAAACAAAGCTAAAAGTTGAGTTAGTTTAATATTTCCTTTATTTTAAAATATAAGTCATTAAAATATAATTTATTATGGTTAAAATATTTTTATGTCTCTGACCTTTTTCCCTAACAACAAAAGAAATATTATTAAAAGAAGAATAATATTAGAAAAAAATTGTAATTATGTATTAACAATTTTAAAATAACTTAAGTTTTAAGGGGGGAAAGGGCTAAATTCCCAGGGAATTGGAATGATTAGGAAGTGGTCCATTATTTGTCAAATCAATATGTTTGCTTATTCCCACCCTGGGTCTCGTTTCTATGGAACGAATAACGAATCTATGTGGGAATCTGAAAGAGATAAAGGGAAGAATATCCTTTCCCGATTTCTCCTGCCGGTTTAATCTCTTGTTTTTTCTTTTACACCCACCACTCCCCATACCCTCCTCATACCCTTCCCAACGTTAGTGACACCCCACCAATCCTTGTTATATATCAAATTCGAGACCTCTGGGTCTCCAATATTACTGTTTTCCATTAAGCTAACAAAACTTAACTTCTACAAATATTTCTTTTTTAAAAAAATATCTCTATTAGAAAAGAACATAAAAATTGAAAGAGGAGGAAAATGCTTTATGAAGAGAAATGTAAAACATGGATAATATTTGAAAATACATGAGTAAAATATTCATTAAACAATCAACAATAACTTACATTAAGGGGAAAAAAATTGAAGTCAAAAGGACTTATAAAAAAGGATAAAAGAAGTAATGGTTTTAGAATTGGTCAAAACATTAAATTGGAAGATTTACTGATTTTCGCTTCAATTATTCAAGCATGATTAAATATCAATTAAATTGATAATATTATAATTAAAAATAAAAATTATATTTTTGTCAATAATAAAATTTATTAATAATAGAGGGTACTTTGATTTTATAATACCAAAATATTCAAATCAAGTGTAAAAATATATATATATCATATATATTTATATGATATTTGCAAATTATTTTTTATAAAAAAAATCAAAATAAATAATTTATATTGATTTTAAAAAGATAATTCTAAATATCTATAAAGTTTAATGATTAATGAAATGGACAATTAAATTGAAGAGAAATGGTATTTAGGACCATCTCAATTGATGACGTGACCCAAGATATACCATCTCAGCATCTCAATTGCAAGATGAGCCTAATCTAGAGATGTTTAGATTTAATTCCAACTTATTCAAATTATAAAAAAAATCAATTACAACCGAACTAAATCAATAATATATTTTTATATTTATATTTATTAATAATAAATATAAATATATTATTTGAAGGTTTTATAGTCATTTTAGTTAAAATGGAAGAATTAAATATAACTTTAACTTATTTTTAATGTGTTGAATTTATTGGATCGATGGGAAAAATATCCAAATAACGAGACAGTCCATAGCTTCAATGTAAAAATATTTTGACTCTGAAACTAAGATCAAAAGTCAACTTAAAGCTTATCAAATGATATTAAATTGCTTACATACAAGTAGAGATATAAGTTAGTAGTTGTTTTGATAATAAACCTTTTTTATAATAATTGAAAGTAAGGATCACTTTACTTTATTTCCAATGTGGGATTCATGTATTTTCCTTAATAGCAGTTTTTTTTTTTAAAAAAATGTGTGTATACTTTGTATGCATTCATAAATTTGATATGAAAAGTTTTTTTTTTTTTTTTTTGTGTGTGTGTGAATACACCAATGCCTTGCTCAACTTCAAATGAACCCGAGAGTATAAAACCCAAATTTGAAGTTCTACCATAAAACGTTTAAACCCTAGATTCAATTGAAAGACGGAAATTTACGCTCGGTCGCGATTGACCCGATTCTTTATCCGTTTCTTGGTATCTTTCCTTTTTCCCTATTTATTAAGCACCCACGCCCGCACATTAAGGCCAGCTGACAATAATCATGGGCCATAACTCCTCCTTTTGGTCAGAAATTAATTTATCTGAGCTTTTTACATTTTTTTTTATATCATGATTATTACTTTATTAGTTTCGAATTAAACGTTTCATCTTAATTCACACGTACTTTTAATGTAAAAGTATGATTTAATTTATCATCATATTACATTATCAATTTTTTTAATAAAATTTTTATTAGTTTAAGAAGTAAAATATTCAATTTCACATAATCAAAAAAATGAAATATGAAGTATTCGATTCTGGATAATTGAAATATTTTATTTTAAAATTTTTTATATTACTGCTTTCATAAGTTATTTTACAAAAGTTAATAAATGTTTCTTATTTTTTTCCTACTTTTATTCCAATACGGATGTGTTACTCCTCAATATTTTAGGTAATTAAGGTTTTTTGTTTTTGAATATTTTGACTAAATTAAAGCATTATTTTTTAAAATAATCTATATTATAGATTGAAGGAGCACTAAATTTTTAAATTTATGTAATTTTAATTTTCGTTGTTTTACAATGTTTTTATGAAATTCTTTATGCACCCCTCCATCTTTGAAATTTTTTACTCTTTTTTTTTTTTTTTACACTCATTGAAATTTAAACACTTTATATAATAAATTCCTGAAGCTTAATTATTCCACTCATTTAAGATAGGAAACTTTATTTCGGTTGACATCGAAAGGAAATTTGATTACATATAGATAATTGAAGTATAAAAGCTTTTATATTTAAGAAATAATAATTGAAAATAAAGATCAACCTTTAACAGATGAGAATGACAGTGGAAATAGAAGAAAAAAAAAAAATTGGAAGCCGACAAATATATTACTTCCTTAATTGCATGAGTTCCTTAAAGTAGTTTAAAAATTCCTTAATAATAAAAAATTGCAGAGTCTTCAACTTGGTACTGCAGAAAACTGATACGTGTAAATCTCCCACTCGCCTCTTCCCCATAATCAAATACCAGCACCTCGTAAACTTCGCTCTTCGGAGAAATCACCACCGCAAAAACGACGATGCCGCCGTCTGATAACGGGGAAGAAAAGAAGCCGATGTTCCCCGACGCCGCGACTGAAGGGCGCTGCGCGTGTACCTCACGCGACGAAAGTTGTTCGCATTGCAGGCAATCTTCGAGCCTCAGGTCGTCGTCCTCCTCTTGCTCTTTACTGACCTTGGATTCGTATCCAGTTCAGGACTACGATAAGCTATGGAGAATATTCACTGCTTCTGTTAAAGGCTTCACTATTGGGGCTGGCATTAAAGGTGGCCTTTCTCTCTTTGCTATCCTCTCTCGCCTCCGTCGCAGACGTTCCTTACCGGCCGCCAAGTAATGGTTACTGTAATTTTATATTGTGAATTTACTTGATTCTTCCTTGATTTGCTTCTATGGTTCTTTATTCGTTGTTCATTTCTATCTTGCCAATTCAATGGCAAAACATATGAACACTTCACATTTTTATTCACCAACATGCAAGCTTGCTCATGCAAAAAATCCGACCAGATATATAAATTGGTGGTTTTATGTGAGATACTAGATTTAGATTTTTTAAAAGTTTGATGTTTGTACGCAATCTGATTTTTCTCCGCCTTAATTTTTTAATTCGGTTGATTACTTCCCAGGAAAAAAAGATAATTGATTACTTAAATTTGCTTTCAGGAAATCACATATGGTTTCTAGCAGTGAAGATGTGATTTTGGCTGCGAAAGAGACACTGAGATACGGCTTATTTCTGGGTACTTTTGCGGGTACATTTGTATCCGTTGATGAAATTATTTCTGCTTTGGGTGGTCATAGGAGGCATGTTTTTTCTCTCTATGCTCTTCTTTCCCCTTTTGTTATCTTCGAATGGGCTGCTGCCCAAACATGTGAAATATGATATAAGAGCTAGACATGTATCCTTATTCTCTGGATGTTCCATGCTACCATTTGAAATTGTGAATATGCATTTCAGTCTTGGGAAGAAAAGAAAAACGAAAGTTCTTTTATGGGAATTTGGATAAACCTTTCCAATAATTACTAGGCAATGTTAGTTTAGATATTTGCTGTTTGGGTGAGTTTCTTTTAAATAGTTTGTTTATTTTTAGAACTTTTCATTTGTACAGTTTTTGTTATAATTCAGGACAGCCAAATGGAGGGCGTTGCTTGCAGGCTTGATCGCAGGGCCATCAATGCTACTGACTGGGTTTAATACACAACACACGAGTTTGGCCATTTATATTCTAATGCGTGCTGCTGTATTGGCATCACGCTGTGGAATAAAAAGCAAACGTTTTGGGCACATTTGTAAACCTCTGACTTGGGCTCATGGAGACATTTTTCTTATGTGCCTCTCATCTGCACAGATTCTGTATGTATCATTGCCTTCAATAACTTGAGAATTTTTAGCTCTTTGGTTCGGCATTTTGAGTTTTGATTGCAATGCTTGTCTGATGCCTGTAAATTACTAGTTGTAGAGTTACAGTGTTGCTTAATAAGCAGGTAAGGAACTGGGACACTATTTTTCTGTAAATTCTCTGATTGGTTGCTAGCACTCCATGCAATCAGACACTTTCTCGTTCATTGCTAAGGGATACAAACCCCAAAATTTACTATGGGATTCCTTTCTTATCTTTTTGAAGTTCCTTTATAGTTACGGAAAAAACTCATATAATAATGAAGTCTACTAAGAAGAGTTATTTGATGAGGACTTTTGGCATTCTCAGCATAAGCTGGTAATGTACAATAAACAAGTTGTCGAAAAACCTTTCAGCAATACTTTTGGCATTCTCAGCAAAAGCTGGTAATGTACAATAAACAAGTTGTCGAAAAACCTTGAGCAATGTATTGTATGAACCTGCCACTAGCCATTTCATACTATTGCAAAAGCCTTCCATTTTGTTATGATAAAAATACAATTCAAAGGATAAAACATCCATATCTGTGCCAGTAGGTGCACAGATATGGATGGTGATGGGAACCTAAATCAAACATTTTATTAGAGCTTAAATTTTCCTGTCACTACAAGATATGAATGTAACTTTTATCTAATACTACTGTCTGCATTAGATATCATGTTTTTTGGACTGTTATCAGATGAGGTTGTGCGAATCTTCACCTTTTGTCTTCTTTTTCTTAAAAAAAAAAAAAAATTCAAATGTCTCCATAAAGATACTCCTTCTCAAGATTGGGTGGGTTGTGCGAGGGGCAGAAACTTTGGCACTTTCAGTGTTATTCAAGTATTGAGTTCTGATGATTTTAATTATGGATGGGGTCTGATGATTGGGTTATCCTTTTCTAAGCTAATACTTGTCCCCTCCCGGCATATCTAAAGAAAAAGAGATGTCCATTTTCAGGTCTGCTTACATATTGAAGCAGGAGGCTCTGACTCCATCCTACAAGTCCTTTCTCAATAAACATGGGGGAAAGGATCCTGTAATACTGCAAGGCGTGAAAGCAATTGTAAGTGGCCTGCTTCCCACAAATTTGGATGCCATAGAGAAGCATTATAAGTCAACTGGGGTTGACATTAAACTGGATCCACAAATGAAAGTCCCTTGTACGGTAAGAATTTGTTAATTATTAAGTACTCATATTATTAAAAGTGAGAATCTATTGTTATTACCTGGGAGAATTCTCCAATGCCTAAGTCAATATAGAAAAGAGGGAAATAATAAGCCATAGAGAATTTGGCACCTTCTTGGGTTCTTGGGGTAGAGGAAATTTGGTTAACCGTGTAGGATAACTGGGAGTGAAAATCTATTTGATGTTTTCTGCATCAGTATTGGTATCTGTTACTGGGGCCAAATGTCTGTTGCTGGTTGTAGATGACACTGGTTTCAGTTGATCAAATTGAATTTGGAGTTAGTTGCAAACAAGATTGAGAAGAATAGGAAAAGAAGAAGAAGAAGAAGAAGAAGAAGAAGAATATAAATTGGTAGAGCAAAGGTACTGCTTGGAATTTTGTTATATGTACGTTGGAAGTAGTGAAGTAACAAAATTAGAATGTCAAGGCAATTCTTCAAGCTGAAAGTGTTCACCAAGATAAATTGAAATTGGAGGGCCTACAGCTTTCTGTAGTCTAGATATGTATTTATGAAACCATAAATAACTTTTGTGATATAATTTATTCTGTGGTTCTACCTTCAGTACCATCAAAGAAAAGTATCAAGAGTGTGTTGAAAAGTCTTTTGACTGGAGAATGAAAAATGCTTTTCAAAGTCTATCCAGATTAAGCCTTAGTTAGCATGGATGAGGTACTTGTTGAATTAAAATCTATTTTCTACAACCTTTCTTTTGTACTCCTCCTGTTACAAAATAGATATCGTTTAAGGTTGTGGAACAATAACCAAAGTTTTTGGTTATGATTGTTTTAGTAATTGATATTTATCTTGGACTAAAATACTCTTTACATTAAATAAAACTCATATTTATTCAACCTTAATATTTAATGCAATTACAAGGATAAAAATTGAAATTTTGTATTAAATGCTGCATGAGAAATAGAAAGGGACTAAAAATACTCATTGGGAAATACCAATTGACTTCTATTGTGAAACAAATTGTTTTTTTGCTAGAATGACATTTGTTTTGAAATGGAGGGTGTATTTGCTGTATTTAGCCCACTCTATGATTGAGCTAATTTTTTGTTAGAATATTCAATGTGCTTCAGTGTTTATGTCATCCAATCTGTAACGAAATTTCTGAACATATTATTACAATGGACTCAACATTTCCCTTTCTTTGAGTGCTTCGTGCTGTTTTCTAATTATATAAGATCTTAAGAATGATGGAATTCTCTTTTCTTTTTTTTTTTGGACATAAGCTTCGCTTTTTGACTTTCAAGATGCAGAATCAATCTATAGACATGAATGTTAGAATAAGTTGAAATGTGCAAGTTTGGCGTTTAAAAGCTTCAAACATTGATAATCATAGCAGAATTTTTCTATGATTGATGTACATTAGCTTTGAAGTGGCTGTATCATCCCTTAAACTCTCACTAAGATGGTTGTAGATTCAATTGCTAGATTCTGCAATATGCACAAACAAGCCAGACATTCCATTTTGAATTATTTATGGCCAATTTTTACATAAGTAATTAGAGGATAATGCTACCTTCTCATTACTAGATTTAGTTTGCTGACACATTAAACATATAAATTTTCTTAAATTCTAAAAGTTCTTATACACAAACATTACATACGAAGACGAAGAAAAGAACTGTTTTTGAACCACATGATACTGTGGCTTCGAGCTACTTGTCTTTGATTAGTTCAATTCTGCATTAGGTCTGTACTCGCATGATTCTACTATGGGTCAAACTCTGAGTCTTTTCCTGAAAATAAGGTTTAGATATACATTAAAGTTATCTCTGAAGCTCCAACCGGGATACATCGACACGTTCATGTTGGCCATTTCATGATTCAATTCAGCTTCTAGATTTCCTCATCGTTCTTGAGAAGTTGTCTATCTGAGCTTTTTCTTACACTCTTTCTATACCAGTACTGTGAAGAGGGCTTTAATTTATCAACTTCAACAACAATTGTTTTTTATTGTCAGGAATGTTGCTTAATGACTCAATATATTTGCAGATTATACATGGAAACCAAACATGCGAGGCACATTTTTTTTCATTCCTTATGCAAGCCTATAAAAGAGCTCTTCCTGTTTATCTTCCGGTTTATTTAATTCCTGCACTGATAGTACATCGTCAAGGCATCTTGAAAAGGTAATTCAAATTTTCTTTTCGACTATCATACAAGGCTCTCCTTTTCTTTTAGTTTGAAGCACATGTTTCATGCTGATGTTTGATTTCAAATTCTCCCTTGAAGATAAAATAAACTTGAATCTCCAACCTATATTTCTGCTCCTTGATGTTGCCTAGATTTACCTCATACCTCTACTCGACTGGTGATCAAGTATCAGGATGTTATTTACATGTAAATAATCTGTGGTTTTTTAATTGAGTAATCTTAATTGCGCACAAAATGAATGGTCCATGAATTAGTGACTGAGAAACAAGAGTGACTAAATTTTTAAAACGCTTAATATTTGTAGTATATATTTATATATTGCCCCCATGAAATTTAAAAGATTTATGCTTAAATTTAACATAATTATATATTTGCCCCCATAAAAAATTATCCTAGATCCGTCACTGCTGAGAAGTTGCCGGCTAATCTCTTATCCTAATCTTCTGTACCTTCTATTCTAATGCTTTCTCACTCGTTGGAGCTTGTTTGCTTTTTTCGATTGCCACGGATTAGTTCCTTTGCATTTGTACTGATTTAATTGTACATGATGATCTGTTTTGGCTCCTCATTTTGGACTGAAAACTGACTGTGATCTCTTTTTTGTTCTGATGATATTCCCTATCATTCTGACTTCAACTTGGGTTGATTACGTGAATTTTTCAATCTCTGTTTTGAGACTTTGAGGACCATTTGATTCATCATTCTTAAACTATTGCAGGCCTCACACGATTTTAGCTAAAGGTATCCTAGGCACAGCAAGATCAAGCTTGTTCCTTTCAGTGTATTGTTCATCTGCCTGGTAAGGACATACCAATATTGCGTGTTATCTATGTATTCTGGTACTTGCTTCAAGGAAGTTTTAAGTTTTCCCTCTTTATTCTGTTAAGTATCTCCATTCCTTCTGTGTAAGTGTTTCTGGATATATCAAGGAGTTTGAAAATCTATAGAGATTATATCATTCCTAAGCAAGAGTTCGGAATATCTTGGCATTTGCTGACTTGGATCTGTCCAAATTTATGACCAGCATTTGTGGCTGTCTCCTTATCCTTTTGCATCATTACAATGATTTTAAACCCAAAAGTCAGCAGTTGATCTCAGGCAAAAAATACCGTCTGTCTCAACCTAACCCCCTTACCTGATTCCCTTGGTAGGAAAATCGCACATCACTGAAGTTCTTTACGGATATGAACAAATTCTTGGGGGGGGGGGGGGGGGGGGGGATAAAGCAAAGCAC
>JAOXNR010000031.1:5333063-5351687 GCA_028571225.1 Parsonsia alboflavescens
AATAAGCAAAGCACCATTAGGTTGATTTTCCTTATGTTGGCTTTAGTAAGTATCTGTGACGGGGTCTTAAATGCACATTTTATTTTGGTTAAAAAAATGACCTGAGTATTTCTCACAATTACTTCATGATAGGATGTGGACATGCTTCCTTTTCAGAATTTTTAAGAGATGCAACATTCCTTTGGTGGCAATGGGAACGGTAAGAAAACTTGTCAAAATTTTATTTAAATTTGCCAGGAGCTTCCAGTTTTATATTTCTGTTTTGCCCTTGAAGATTAACATGCTTTCTTGTACCCAGTTCCCTACTGGTTTGGCATTGGCAATTGAGAAAAAGAGCCGTCGAATAGAGATATCACTCTATTGCCTAGCAAGAGCAATTGAAAGTTTCTTCACATGCATGGCTGATGTTGGATATCTCCCTCAATTTACTAATTTGAAGAGAGCTGATGTGGCTGTCTTTAGCATTTCAACTGCAATAATAATGCACTGTTATGCTGTGGAGAGGGATGTATTCCGATCCAAGTATCTGAATGTTCTTGATTGGGTGTTTGGTGTTCCTCTTCCACCATATGAAACTACACCACGTAAGAAGGATGGGGCAAAAGAATATACCCCCTGATAACTTGTATTCTCCAACCTTGGCTAGCAAAAGAATCCAATGTGCTATATATTAAAACCATGGAATTCAACCTCCTGTGACGAAGCAGTTTCTGGCTTGTATACGAAATTATATGCACTTTGGCATGAAAGTGAATCAAATTTTGTTGATTAGGAATTGCTACACCAGAAACAAGCTTGAAACTTGTCATGAATGCTATAAAAGCTTGTTTGAATGTATGCATTGGAGATGAATATATGCAATTAGATACCAAAGCTTGGCACAAATCTAAAATCAGCAATTTTTCTGTTCTGTTTCTAGCAAGAAAACCCAACTTCATAGTTCATCTTTAGCTATTGAATTAATCGATCAACCAACAACACAAAAAATGAAAATTCAACAAGTGTCAGATTGGTTTATATAAATTTCTCAATCTTCCATGAAGAATTGTAGCCAAATTAGATTACATAGACAAGTACTGCACATAACTGTTAAAAACGACAAAGCCATCCTTATAAAGCCCCTAACTTTCCATGGAGGGGAAGAAATAAATTCAGACCTCATCCTCATGAAGAAGCATATTCGGAATGCCCTTGTTCACGGGGAACTTCCGGTCAGTTTCCGGGCAAACCAAGGCACCCTCTTCGAGATGAAGCTCAAGGAGGGCATGATGAAACTTACGAAGAAAGTCCTCAGATTCCAGCATCGATGGCTCGGCAAGATCAGGCAACTCAGAGTAGCCCATGGTTCTAGAAGCCTCCACGAGGACCTTGTACTGGATCTTATGAAACATGTTCTTCAGGAAGTCAGGGTTGAAGTCGATTTCTTTTTCCACCATTTTCTCTACTTCGATCCTCAGAGGGTAACCGTTGGTCACGCCCTTGATATTTGACGCCAACATGTTATGGGTTACGAGCCTCATCGCTGCAGATGTTTTTCTTCTTTTTGTTCCTGTACGAAAAAAAAAATCGGGGAAGAAGGCGGAGGGAGGCTGGAATCGAGGGTTTAAGCTTTTGAAGCGGGTGCTTAGGTTGATTTTACATTTATGACCTTCTGCGATTCGTCGTTGGGTTCTCTACCTTTTCTCTTCCGTTCACTCACACATTTTGGTGAAGTTGTAATTTTGTTTTAGTTTTCTTTTCATGATTTTTTTAAAAGAAGAATTTACTATTTAGTTAGCTTATCTTTATCCAGTTTTCGTAAAAATATCAAATTTAATAATAATTAAATAATATTATAATGGGTAATAAATTTATAAAATTAACTTTTAAAATATTAGTACCAAGGTAATTATTATATTCGTGAGAAGTATTTATTGAATAATATTTAATCTTTGAATTAAATTAATTTATAATTTAAATTAAAATAATGGATAACTTAATTTATTCTGTTAGAGAAGAAAAAAAAAAAAGGGAAACAGATTACTCTGAAAAAGGTTAATTTTAGACTACTTTTTGTATTTCAATCTGTTTAAATCCAACTAGAGAAATACTGGCCAAGCTACCATACACCAAGTTAAGGAAAAGAAAAAAAAATCACTCTAGATCTTTCAACCTACTCGGTCTTACATTTTATAAAAAGAAATATATTCTTAAAATATTATATGCCTTTCATGTTAAGTTTATAAAATAAATATACACAATGTATTTTTTGCATGAATCCACTTCAAAAATTTTCCTGCATGCCCATAACCACGTGGACTATCCACAGGTGGTTGCAATTGGGTCCCTGTAGCCTTCATTATCGTAAAATTATTATTTTTTCTGTCACTATTTATAATCATTAGTCTTCATATTATTTTTTCTGTCACTATTTTTTCTTATAAATTAAATAAAATAAATATTGCAATAAAAATATTATGATCATTTTATTTTATAAAGAATTTGTTAAAAATAAAAAGATTTACATTTGTTAATTAATTAATTTTATTCACAATATAGTTAGAGGAGAGTCCTGATTCTGTCAATACTTACAAGAATATCTTGAAAAAAAGGAGAGAGTCTTGATCCCCCTATGGGTCGTCTAATTCCTTCATTCATATATTAAAAAAATATAGATACATAGATGTATTATTATTATTATTATTTTTTCTTTTTTCCAGGAACACACCAATAGTAACAATAACAGAAACCAAGATACGAGAAATTTTTAAATGTAGTTGCTGCATCATATTATCCTAGTAATTTGATGTAGCAATCTAATGGGATTCCTCCCAGTGGTATCCCTTTCACATCAGACTAATCATAAAATTTAACACAGTTAAAATTGTTCCCTTCTTAATCCATTTTTAGTCCCGAAACTTGAGAAACATAAGAAATTTTCTAATCAAGAAAATCTACCTACGAGTCTGCACAATCTTTAAAAAGAAAAACAATTTTAGAAGCCAAATAGCTCTCAGACCTACCATTTTTCAGTCCTCTGCAATATATATGGACAACAAACAATAGTCTCAAGGATACCAATGGCAATCGCTTCCTCAGATTTGCTCTGGACAGTAATAAGAAACTCATTAGTTCAATGTCTTACTGGTTTGAGAAAGCGCACGGTGTGTCCAATGCCTTATCAGTTTAGAAGTTCAGCTTCGAAAGAAAAATCAAAGAACCAGACTTGTATTTTTTGAGTTTCCCCTCCATTACTAAGCCACAAAGCAAAGGTTTTCTTAGAAGAAAACAGAATATGGGGACCATAGATTTATCTAAAGAATTTGCTATAGAATGAAAAATGATACTCTGAAATCTGCATGCAAAAGGGAACAATTCACTCATTCTGAATCCCTATGCCAATGGATATCAAAGATTGAGCATAATCACTAAGAAAATTTTGATTAAATTGAAATTATAAATGCTTGTTTCTTCATGAAAGCAGGATATTAATTTTAGAAGAAACCGAAAAAAGGCCCAACCTCGAATTCTAAGAAGAGAAAGAAATCCATCGCTTGAATAATTGAGAAAGATGATTAGATGAGGTTGAGATTGTCAAAAATAGAAGAATATCTTCATAGTAGTTTATCGACCTTTAAAACCCCCAACTGGTTTTGAATTGGCCAAGCGAGGCAGCGAGTTGTCAATTTTCATGATTTCCATGTATTCCTGCCGTCGGAAAATTTTCGTTTTCGGGAATAAAATGGCAAGGATTGAGATGAAGGAAGAAGGGACCAATTTTAACGGAGAAATTTTAACGGTGCTAAATTTTATGATTAGTCTGATGTGGTAGGGATACCACTTGGAGGAGTCCCACTGGATTGTTACACCAAATCACTAGGATGAAAAAAATTTATCCAAACGAAGAGCATCCAGAGCAATAGTTATATATTAATTTAATAATATCTTTTTCATACTATAATCTATTAAAATTAGAGTCTTTGCTTTTCTCAACACAGAACTTTTGGAATTAACATTCATATCAAATTAATGTCATGAGATCAAATATAGTGAATTTGAAAATTTTAAATTATTTAACTTATTTTCATTCATTTTGTTTTTTCAAGTGAGTTAAGTTTTTATTAAAAATTTATTGTTATATCATTTGGTCAAATTTTCAGTCAAATTATCTTTATTCTTTTAAAAGATTACTATACAATATTATGAAATGATATAAATATATATATATATATATATTAGATATATATATATATATATATTTATATTATTCAATTCTATTCCATATATACAAATCTTTTGAAGTTGAATTTTTTTTTTTTAAAAAAATTTGAATCTAAATTCTTAATTTCCAATAAAATTTTTTAAAGTTCATTTTGATATAAACAAATCAGCTCATAACAATATAAATTACCTTTTTAATCATATGAATATTTTACAATTAAATTAGTAATTGTTTTACTATTCTTTTGATGTTAACATTAATAAATTGTTCCCATTTAATATCTTAGAACCAATTCTCTTTTCATGATAGGATAAAATTGTAAATTATATTATTGAACCCTTTCATACAACTCTATTAAAATTAGATTTTCTTATTCAATATTTTTATTAATAAATTCTGTGTTTTTTTCACACAATTTTTTTTAATCAAAATAGTTGAAATTTCTTTTTATTATATTAAATGTGTAAATAACTTAATAATCTAATACAAGTGATTGTATAATTAAAAATAAATAAAAGGTAGATAAATTTTTTGAATTATTTACATCCTTGAAATATAAAATATATTTATATTAATATGAAAAAGGATACTAAATTATTAAAAATTCAAAAAAAGGGAACAATGCTTCAACAAAATAGTCATTTGAAACAATCCAAATCTTGAATATCATGTGAAGATTATAAAAAATGGACATAAAGGTAAACGATTAAAAGAACAAAGAAATTAACTTACAATAGCAAAACCTACCAATACAGATCTATTGATCAATTAAATTACTGATATTTTTTATAGGAATTTTAGGTAATTAAATTATAAAGTTCATTTATTGTACTTATCTTTTGAAATTAAGTTCATTAAATTATTTAAAAATCTCATTTTCTTCTCATATAAATATTTTGAAAATAAATCATTAATTCTTTTTACATGCAAATGTTTTGGAATTTTCTCTAAAATTGAAATTAAATTTGAGATGAATCTTAAATTAAATAAAAAATTTGAAAATTTTTACAGAAAGAATTTAAAAGAAAGTAAAACAAATTATAGGTAGACAATGAAAATAAAAACAACAAAATATCTTGGGTGCAAATGAATGATACATATGGCATTATAATTAAAAGAAGTTGATAAAACCATGACAAACTTGTTCTTAGAGTCTCCAACAATACCTGAAAAATGTAGGAAAAGTAGGCCAGAAAATTGAGATTAAAAGAAAAAAAAAATGAAGTATAAAAACAACATTATTAACCGAACTTCACCTATATATATAGTATATATAGGGAGAGGTTCAGATAGATTGATATGTAGAAAGCTATATATTTTAGAGATAAAATTAGTTTTGGAGTGAAATGAATCTATTAAAATTAGGTTAGTTAATTTTTTTCATAATAAATTAGTAAATTTTATATATATATATATATAAATTTTTTTGGTATAAATATATATATATCTTTGCCAGTATCTATCTAATACAATTTTTTTTTGAACGTAACAAAATTTTAGGATTATTTATCCTTTTAATTTAGTTAGCTAGATATCTTTTTGGAGACAAAATTAGTTTTACAGTAAAATTAAAACTTTATCTAGAGACCAATCTTTTAAAACTATTTTAGTTAATTTTTCATAAAAAATATTAATAATAAATTTTTAATTCCTTTTTCATAAATTAAAATATATAATAGAGGATAACGATAATCTTTTAAAATTATTAGTAATCAATTATATAAATCCTTTTTGAGGTGAAGCAAAACATTCAAGAAAATCTTCAAGATTTAAACTAAAATATCTTTTTTACTGATTTTTTTGAACAGATTTGTTACAATTAAATCTGAAAATATTTTTTCTGTCTTTTATTTAATTAAATCATTCAGATAATAGTCTTTGTAAATATTTATATTTTCAAATATCTTGTTTCTCTCTAGTTCTTATCTTTTTTGCTCAACTATTTGAACACTAGAGAGAGAATAATCAATTTGGAAATGACTAAAATTTGTCTTAAGGTGTCAGAGAATAATACTTGTCAACCTTTCATGGGATTACTTTTACATATTATAGTATAATATAGATAGATATTTTCATTAATAAAATTCGAGGATATTTTATTTAAATTAGATAATTTATATTATTATTTTATTTGATGAAGCAAAAAATGATGTAGAAGACGATTTAGAATATCTTGAGTCCAGAGTAACACACGTGTGAACATGAATATTTATGCACAGACGGACGGAGATATATACAATCCTTCCCGCACACTAAAAAAAGCCTCTCTAGAGAAATCAAATCATGTCCTTTACTTGGATACGATCATCCACCACTTGTAAAAAACAAAGCCATACACAACCGAGTACACCATGAATCTGATCGGGTAAATCCTAAACCTGCAAAGCCAATGGGTAAGGAACTACTTCAAAGATCGAAAAAGACAAAATGCCCATTTTCATTCTTTTTATATTTATTTTTATTCGCTCTATTTAGGTTTATAATCTTTATTTTAATTTTTTTAAATATCTTTCCTTTTTTATTTAGTCTATAAAGATTTTCAATCCTTATATTTAACTTTTTAAAATTCAATATGATTGTTTTTTAAAGAAATATAGGTTTCCATCCTTTTTTCGATTGACTTTTTTTTTAAAAAAAATTCTGCTGGTAAAAAAAACTCATTATTAATAAGTGAAAACATGTGAGACCAAGTCTAAAAAAAAATCATATTGAATTTTAGGTCTTGTCTAAAGACTAGTCCATTCCTATCCAGAACCCGTTTGAATGAACTTATAAAAAAAAAATGCTTTTGTAGTATTATTTTTTATTTAAAAATATGTTTTTTAAGTTAATTAGTTTTATGTTATAATAATAATATTCTATTTAATCTTGAAAGATTTTTTAGAAATAGTAATAAAATTGTTTCCGTAAAAGTAAACAAAATAAATTTTCAAAATGGAAAAAAAATATAAAAGAAGAAAAAAAAAAAGAAGAAAAGAAAGTAAAAAATGAAATTAAGAAAAAAAAATGAAGAAAAGAACGAAGAAAGTGAAGAAAACAAAACTGTAGAAGAAAAAAAAGAAAGAAGGAAAAAGATAAGAAAAACAGAATAAAAAAAGAAAAGGGAACAATTAATAAAAATTGTAGAAAGAAAAAATAAGGAAAAAGAAAAATAAAAACGGAAAAAAATAGAAGTGAAGAAAAAGTAGCAAAAAAAACAAGAGACACAAATGTTTAAAAAATAAGTTAGTTTTTTTAGCTTAATAAGCACTTTTTTATCTTTTTTTCTTTAAAAAAAAAGCCCAAGCAAACAAGTTTAATTTTTCCTTAAGTACTTTTTAAAAGAAAATAAGTAATTATTTTTTAAAGTTAAGATGAAACAAACGCGGCCGAGCATGAGTTATTCTTGCTAAAAGCTTTTTTTTTTTTTAAATCTGAAAAAAAAAAATCTCAAAAAACATTCATAATGGACTTTAAAAGTTGAATTAGAGATTGAAATCTATCTCAATCAAACAAAAAGGGAAAGAGTCCCAAAAATATAAAGATAAAAATAAAGATTAGAGACTTCAAGTAAAAAGGATGGATGACAGAAATGAGAGTTTTCTCCTTAGAAAAAAAAAAAAAACACAAAAAGAAAAAAAAAAGAGAGAGGAGAATGATTAATTAATTTATTTACCTGACGGGCGCATTCTGATAATGGGCAGAACGCAGAGAACGGAGGCTGCCAACATTAACAGGGGAGCACCATTGGGAGACGCTGCGATCGAAGAACTCCCAATCTGGCAAAAGCACTCCGCAGATTGCAAACATGCCGAAGAAGTAAGTGGCCGCCATTTTCTTGAAGGATTGAGTGCACAGCCCTATCAATACAATAATTACGGCCAACCAACCTACGGATGAACGGAAAACCGCGTCGTTGTTCATCCTGGATGCAGCAGAGAGAGGTCTCTCCGTAGTTAATTGGGGAAAAAAGAAGGGGATAAAGGAAAAGGGAAACTGGGATAATATAGATATAGATAGTGGCTTGTCGGCAGATCTGGAGGTGGTTTTTTGCTGATATTTATTGCTTTTAGTTGAGGAAACTTTATGAAGCGGTGCCATTTTATTCTGGAAACACTTACAGGAAATTAAATTCATTGGTTGATAGTAAAAAATTATCAAAAAGTAAATATTTATTACATTTTGAAGATACGCACTTACAGTTTTAGCCATGTTTTTGAGGAAGCAGATAGGGAGGAAAATGTAAATGTAAGAAATATTACGGATTAAAACTATTTGGAAAGCTAGTGCTCTCCATCTCCTATGTGTATTCACAGGATGCATCTGATTACCATGAGGACATTTTAAGAAATTTTAAATTTAGATTGGACATTTTGAATGAACTTAGTCCATGCTATATAATCTCCTTTCTATTCAGATCCTCGTAAATTCATTTGAAATGTCTATTTAACAAACTGAATTTTGTATGCTTTGGGTGGAAAGAAAGTACTCAACGGTCAACAGAAGCTAGAAAGAGTAAGAATAGTTTAACTAGATGTTTAGTGTGATTTATAAATTGGAATGTTTAATTTATTTGAATTATTAAATCTTAAAATAATTTTTTTAGGTAACGTTATGAATTATTAGAATAGAAATTTAATATATTGGTTGGCTCCATGTTTCCGTCGGCTTGCTTTCTTTCTTCTCTTTGTTCTGAAGGGTCAAACAGTACATATCTTGATACCCATTGCCCATTTTAATAGTAAAGGCTTTTGTAGCTATGGAAAAGCATGATTTGGCCCAGTTCAATGATCCGTTTCAACCCAATGATAGTTTTTTTTTTGTTGGAAATTAAATATTTTATTTTTTATTTTATGTTATTTGTATTGAATGTCTAATTTTTTAATTTAGTTAATATTTTATTTAAAAAAATGATATTGCAATGTTAAAATTAATTAAGTTAAATTTATTTCTTAAAATGCTTATAAATAAAAATAGGATATTCAATTTTGAATCTATAAAATTTTTTTTTTATTGGGTTTGACTGTTTTCCAAAATTTACTTTGATTATGATTCTAATTTCTATATGCAGTAGAAATCTACCTCAATTAAAATTAAAATTTTAATTGATGTTAATGTTCCACATTGATTAGGAACAACACAAGAGGAGATTTGGATTATTATAAATACCCTATTCCTCGTTATTATAAATTTGCTAGCGTCAATTGTCGAGATTGTTAGTACTGTGCCTTCATGGTTGTCTCATCCAGGATGCAAGTGATTCCATTCTGGTTGGTGGGCTGGGCTCCAACATTTTCTGCGAAAGCATGGTTTGGACAGATTTGAAGCTCCGTTTTTCGACCCAACGGTACCCACATATATTTTCTTTTTCGTAACAAAGGTCTTGCAACTTTAAAAAGAGTGATTTGGCCCAGTTCAAGGTTTGGTTTTCGACCGGCCATAGATTCCAAGGGTTTGACACTAATTTTATCTCCACAACAATTCTCAAAGCTAATTAAACCGAAGATCAAAACAATGGGTTTTTTTTAAGTGCATAAACACCCGGGTTCAATATTTTTCTAACAGCTTTTGGGTGAGGGAATTGGAGTGTGAGAAGGGGATTGAAAAGAAGATGGAACAATCAATTTCATTTAGGACTTTTTTGAGAAAGAGGGAAGAGAAGTTCAGAGAAGAGGCAATCGGTTTGGGAGGGATTTTTTGATTCGTCTAAAAGTGGAAAGAAACGAAGGGATCACGACTGCTTTTTGATTAATTTATTTGTAAATTTTGTTATTATAACCACTTAATGATAATTTATTTACAAGTTTATACTATATTTAGATAAAACCCCACCTCCTCTGTGTAGGGGTATTATTATAAATATAACTTGAAAGTAATCTATCCTTCCATTTCTTTCCAAACACAAATACTTTCTCTCATAAAGGGAAAAAAAACAAAAACTTCTATCCAAAATTTCGAAATAACTTTAAATACAATTTCTATTTTTCGTTCTTTTCTAACTTAAACTTTCTCTTCCTCTCTCCCTTAAAACTCCCAAGCTACTTGTAAGTGAACGACTTTGCCAAGGAATGGTGAGATGTATTCTTGACTTAAGTGAGATAAACTAAGAGTAATCTATCATTTATAATTTTCGAGTTCTTTAATGTTGTTTTCCTTAATTTCTGCGTAATAGTCTTAAGTTAGTTAAGAAATATTTGGTAATTAATTAATCAATATATCTATAAGGCATACAAACAACAAAGGTGCGCTGGACTTTTTCTTCATTTAATTAACAAAAGTGCAACTTGGCATTGTCATTTTAATCTTCGCTACCTGAATGTGACAGGAATGGACAAATTAATTAATTTCTAGGGTTTATTAATTCCAAACACATTAAGAAAAAAAAAAAAAACATGAAAATTAGTTTGAAATAGACATGATCGTGACACTGAGGTCCATTATAAGAGATGACTTCAACCTGACACATCAATGGACAAATTGCAATTCACGATATGAAAATTCATCTGCAATTTTTATTTTCATTTTGGAAAGCTCGAGAGTGAATGATATTTTTATAAAGTAAATATCTTTTAGAAAAATTGGGAAGGTTAGTCCAAAATTTCAAAAATTGGTGATTATGGTCTCCAAATTTTTTTTTTTTTGCCTTTTATAGTCCCCATAATTTTTTTTTTTTATGAATTGTGATTATGATCTTTTTGATGTTTTTTAGTCATAATCCAGCGAAAATATAAAGGACGAAGGGTTTAGCTTTGAAGATTTTGAGAAGATTTGGCAAAAAATCTATTATGATAACTATTGCATTATCAATTGGGACTAAATTGTCCTTCATCCTTTAATTTTTTTTTTCAAAACAAAACCCTTGACATTATTAGGTTTGGTCGGATTATCACTGGAAAACATAAAAAAACTCATAATCACAATTCAAAAAAATTTTGGAGACCATAAAAGGTAAGAAAGACCTTTAAGGACCATAACCACTAATTTCTAAAATTTTAGAAACTAAACTCACCAATTTTTCAATTTTTTAATTTAAAACATACTCACAACATATTCAATATAGAGGTTTAGATTCAACAAACCCAATTATACAATCACTATTTATTACATTATTAATAATAAATCAAATATGATAATAATCTTATTAAGGTTAAAAATATTCAAAAGATTCTATATTAAGTAAAAGAAAACATTAAATTTCAAACGAATAGTGTATCTTCTCACATTTTAATCCTCCGTATAGTTTGTCAACTTAATTTATATCTTTATATATATTGAAAAAATGATTAATATGTGAAACTTAAACTATATATATATTTATATATTTATATATTTATATATGTGGTTTGTCTATCGAAATTTTCATTCTCTTGCCGACGTCCGTTGGCAATGATGTCATGGCTACTTTGCTGGTGAGGGTTAAGCCAACAGAAAGTTTCGGTAGTTGATGGCGTATAATTTTTAATTATTATCCCCCTCACCATTAAATATAAGCCTCCAATTGCCGTTTTGTAAAAATTTTTAAGATAACTTTTTTTATTTTTTCCTTAGATTACCTTTTAATTATCCTTTAAAAAATTTAAACATCATTTTTCATGAGTATATCGTTAGAGAGATAATATAGAAAAAATAATTTCAAAAAGCTAAATAACTAATAAAATTGATTTATAATTGGTGACAAGAGAAAAATTAATTAAAATAAGTTAAATTTAGTGTCGGAGGGAGTATATATTAAGAATACAACAAATTAAATCATAAGCTTTTCCAATAATAATAATAAAATTCATGGTCGAATTACATTTGATTATTTCTTTCTTGTCCTTAAGATATCAGAAAAATCTTGGTTGGTAGGAAATCTTTTAGGGCATATATAAATAACCATTCTACAGGAAACAAAACAAAAATTCACATATTTTTAAATCCATTTCTTAGAAGAATTCTTCTATGAATAATACATACTTCAATTCTTCCATAACACAAATATTCCTGAGTAGTATTCTTCACCACTTTTGGAAAATGGTTTCCCAAATACAATGGATGATCATCATATCCTTCAGCGAATCTTGTATATATAGTCTTTCATTTAATTTTCTAAATTATCTCTCTGATCCCTTCTCGAAACAAAAAACAAATTCTGATGGAAAATGCAACAAGAAAAAAAATCAAAATAACCTGAATTTCGTTCAAAAAGATCTTCGGGTTAGAGATTCTGAAATTGATCATGTGGCTGCCCTGCCGACAGACTCCACCCCGAGATTGAGGAAAACGGTGGAAAAAATCGTATATATATACAGATCAAAGAAGCTCTCATATTACGATGAAAATATTGATTGATAGTATGAGACTACTATATATATACTTTATTCTGTCACTAAATATAAGTAATTTTAGCTTATTTTTATTGTTATTAATTATAAATAATTATTATTAGTTAATTAGTTATTTGAAAAATGTTTGTTCTATATTATCTTCGAATGATATATTCATAAAATGACATTTATTTTTTTTTTAAGGTGTGATTGGAGGGCATTTTAGGAAAAAATTTTTTTTCTTAATTTTTATAAAACGATGATGGATGACTTATATTTAGTAATGGAGGGAGTATATAAGAACTCCTAGATGTGTAGATAAGAATCTACTCCTGGATGTGGAAGATAAGAATCTGTACATGTGATGACACACATTTATTTACATAATACAAATACTACAAAAATAAAATAGATTCGATTCCTTTAAGGATACCTCAATCAATAGGTAAAATGGTGAGCATGAAGATAAAAAATCTCGAGTTTGAATCCTTTCATTCTTTAAGTTTTTGTCCAATCAAATTCAAATACTTACCACTAATCATAATTAATTAGATTATTATCTCTTCAACGATATCCCAGTGGGTAGAGTAATGAACGCGAAGACGACAAGTCTTGAATTCGGATCCTACCAACACCTTTCTGGATAAACGGAATGATGAGGTGTGTGAAAATTTATCCGGACACTACTAAAATAATAATAATAATAATTAATTAGGTTATTATATATGCTAAAAATTTTGCATAGTACTTGGTCCCATTAAAGGTCTGGGACAATTATATAACATGTTGACTACCCTTTTCTTGGTTGAGCATACAATTTTTATATTAGGGAGGATAAATTCCCACTTTCACATCTATATAAATAAATAAATATATATTAGTTCAAATTGATTTTTCCCAGATAAATGTTGTCTGTGTTTGATATACGACTTGGCAAATTGGGTTCTTTTTTTTGGTTAGAAGGAAATTGTGGTTCTATGTATATAGATCGAATGCAAATATAATTGACGATAACAATTAAAAAGAATCCCAACCCCACCCAAAAAATCTTAAATAAAAAAATACAAGTAGCCTTTGATCGATAATATTATTACAAGAGATTATATATACTGGCTAGTTCTAAATTCTATATATAGTGGTTAATATAGATTTCACTTTATTTAAAAATACAGTATTCTTATTAGGCCGCAGACCGTTTTTCTTACAAACAGTGGAACATTGTTCCTGCAAGTTACTATATAGACACGTACGTCTATCTGAAAAGTTGTGTTATTGCTTGACCTTTTATAAATCTTAGTATCACTCTCGTTGTCCGTGAGTTCTAACATGAATGGAATTTTTATACACTATGATTACTAAATTTAGCTGTAATAGTATAAATTCTTGGGAGAAAGCCATTCTCGTCTTCGAAGTTAGATCCAAAGGTTATTATTTTTTTTAATGGTTTTTTTTCCTGGCTTTAAAATGCTTGAACATTTATAAATCTATCAACATTGGTACTTCGTCCAATTTGGTGTGAGCTCCATCAAAATTTTTCTTATTTATTGAAAAATTATTCATTTTCATTTCTAAAGTTTGATCCAAAGTTTATTTACATCTTTAATGATTTTTTTCAACCTTTTACTCCCTTGAACGTTTACAACTTATTAATATTCATATTCTTTATAATTTGTTACTTAACTTGGTCAAAATTTTGTTTCAAATATTTAGAATTAAAATTTTTTTATTTGTTTTTAAAAAAGAAAAATCACTTTTCACTATTACACATTCTTTTTTACTGTCACCATACTCCTCTCATTACTACCACCACCGAGATGAAAAAAAAGAATTGCAATAAACTTGATCGAGTGGCCTCTCCTTCCACTACTTAATTTTCAACTAAATTCCAAATATTACTAATGTATCCATTATCTTCTACACTGCAAATAACAAATCCATAGAATTATATATATATATATATATATTTTTATATATTTTATAAATATGTCAATATTGATATCATATAAGATTTATATCTGCACTATTTTGAAGGATTTAAATAAGAGATTTCAATGAGGATTTTGATTTCAAAAGAAACAATATCATGATGGGTTTGAGATTATCAAAGAACATTCATAGATTATTTACAATTCACCATTGCAAAAAAGCAATGATATTTTCATAAAAGTTTGTATGCTAACCCGAGACACCCACAAAAATTTTAATTTCTCAAGAGTTATTCCTTGCAGTTAAACATACTAGTTTAGAGAACTATATTACGTTAAGATAAAAGAGAAGGTGTGCATGCATTCTTTAGACATACATTTTCTTTCATATGTGAGTTTCTATTTCTAATATAAGGATTGGTAAAATAAAAGATCATGATGATTATCACTCAATTGGTTCAAGAAACTACATTGGAGGCAGAAGAATACAGAAAGGAGAAGAAATGAGTTCTTTAGAAGTTATGTTTTGACGGGGTATGGTAATGGTTAAAAGAAATAGGTGGTGGAGCAAGAAGGAGGAGGTCTATACTTGTTTTTCTTTTTCTTAAAAAAACGTTAACGAATTATATTGTCCCTAAATATTGAGAAACATATAAATTTTTATGGAGTTAAAAACTAAATTGAAAAGATATTCAATATTGATTGGTCATAAAATGATTTTGAGTATTAATTGAAAAAATATATATAAATTTAGGGACGAAAATGGATGAACTCCCAAGAAAAAAGAAAAATTATAACGGAGTTAATGGCCTAATTGGACAGAGTATCAATATTGATAGATTTATAAATGTTCGAGGTGTTAAGGGTAGAAAAAAAGCATTCAGGATGATAATGAGCTTTGGGCCTAATTTGGAGAACGAAAATGGCTATTCTCCCTAAATTCTTTCAAAATTGTTTTATTTACTATTGCAACTAATTCAACACGGCAAAATATCACCTTCCTGGTGGAGGCTAGGCTTTGTGTACCTTAGTCTAAGGGGCATTACATTATTAAAGTTTTACTAGAGTCACAGGCTTCACTTTTCAACTATTAGGCCACACTTTTAGATGTTACTTAATCAAAAATTTTGTTTTTCTAAAACAAAAAGAGACAATTAACTTAAATCATAACCATTAGAGATTTAACACTACACTTCGTAAAAAGTGCACTACTGTATTCCATAACATTTTCATTGCTATATTTACAAAAAATAAATTCTTCTATAAAAATTATTTTTTGTAAATATATTTTATAAACTAAATCATAAAAAGATAAACTAAACCCCAGGAGTGCTTATTATATTTTATTTTATTAATTCTTAAAAAAGACAGTTAATCATCAACTTTAACTATTAAAAATTTTACTAGGACACTTTATAAAATGTGCTTTATAACACTTTATAGAATTTCCATATCAATATATATATATATATAATGGTACATACACTGTGCATATAAATCAACTTTGACACATTATTATGTTTTGTACAAGATACATCTAAAGTCGTGGTAAAGAGGCGATCTACATTTATGGAACTTCGTAATGATATATAATATTGATCACTCTATAATCATAATCAAAGAAAGACTATTCATTGCCTCCAAAAGTGTGATCCAATAGTTTAGAGGTGAGATCTGCATATTACAGGCTGTGAGTTCAACTAAATCTTTCTGCACACTTTAGTTTTGTTGAGTTTCAACTTTTAACAAAATAGTCAATGTGCATGAGAGAGCGTGGCTAGGACACCACTAGTATGAGAAAAAAAAAAAAAAAGGAAACACTATTCACCAAATATAGCCATTTTCTACTCAACTAGTGTTACACAAACTAAGTGTAGTTCAATAAAGAACCTAATGGGTATGTATATCCCACGTAGTTAAAGGTATCCTTGGCATGACCTTTAAATTTTCTTGATAAATAAATGGTTAAAACACCTTTCAGAGTACGTCACTTTCCCCTTTATTTAAATATCTTTTTAACCTTTTCCATTTATCGATTTAAGTCAATTTCCTCTAACAGGTGTCCTGCATATTTATTCACGAAGTTCCACCAACTCAAGCTACAGATTCCACACCCGGCCCGATCCATCGGCAGCATCATACCGACAATATCAAGGAGATTGGATCATCCAAAAACTAAGGGAAAAAAAGTAGGACTCTCCCCAAAATCAAGGAAAATATATGGTTTTTAAGATTTATGATGCTAAGTAACAATACTTATGATTAGAAGATTTCGAATTTAAGATACGACAAGAATAGATTGTGTGCTGCTATTGATCTTCAAGAAGAAGGTATAGGGAGGATTAAGGGAAAGGTAGGTGTAAAAAAAAAAAAAAAAAAAAAAATTCACAAAAGTTTTCATGTTGAGGATTAATTCCGAAAAGTTATTATCCAACTTTGTTTTTTTTAAAAAATCATTTGCATACAGCGATCTAGTGAAGTCAGTCATTAACATGATAACAAATTCAAGAGCATCAGTGTCACGATTAAATAATGAAAAAAATGTTTTGCTCTATGCAATTATCAATGGTCACAGGGGAAAAACACAACCACTTACACTCATTTTAAGTTTTCGCGTTTTGGTGAGAAAATGTTTTCCCTTTTAATAGCTTTAACTAATTAATTGAAGAGAACTGGTCAAAAATTAACACACACACACACACACACACATATATATATTGCATGGAGAGAGTTGCTTGTGGAACAATATAACTAACCAAACAAAGGGGTCAGGTTTAAGCTGGTATTGTTTAACAAGAACAAACGAGTAAAAAAGAAGAAAAGAATACGTACAGAGATTAATGAGGTCATGATGTGTCCTGCATTATTATATATATATATATATATATATTGACATGAGTCACCTTATTTTTCCAAAAAAACAGGTGAAGATTTAGGACATCGGCTGTACCAACTAACTCCCTAATTCTAACCTGCAGTATAGTAGTCCCTTCGGTTCATCAGCCCTGCCCAGTCCTCTAGCTCCAATATTCTCTAAAATTCATTAAACATTTTGGACGTCAATTTATTTGTTTGTTGTTTATCAAATGTTCAATATTTTACTTAATTTGGCGGTGTGCAGTAAGGCTTGAGACATAAAGGTTTAAAATTCAAGATAAGAGTGAAAGAGAAACGCAATTAATTTTTAGAAATAGGTGTAAAACAAAAAGTATTCATTTTTTGACTTGTCAGGGATTTTTTTATATCCATTTTTTTTTTTCTTTTTACACCATCCGTCCCCTAACCTTCTCCGTACCCCTCCCTTCGAAGATTAATAGTGGTACCTCACTTATCCTCGAGACCTTTCGATTCCAAATATTGTTACTTACCACTAAACTAACAAAATTTGACAATAGCACTTCTTAATAAAATAACTTCACCTATAATTGAAAGGAATCAGTTTGGGGGAAGTAAGTCCTAATATCATTATTTTACTCGCCATTAAAACTTGCACCTTAATTGGGGACATTTCTTTCTTTCTTCCTTATGTTAGTATTTGCTTGTATTAATTTCCATCAAATTTGAACCTTTATTTTATTTCTTTTTTCAATTAAGAATTCTTCCATGTGAGGAGACAGGGTCAGATTTTCATACCATGATACTATATGACATTTGAAAAGAAAGTCCTGTTCCCATTGCGTGCGTCGCTTTATCTTCCCATACAGGTAATATTATGTCAGCTGATATCTACGTTGAACCAATTATGATATTGCAAATTAATTAATTTTGGACAATTTCTTCCAAATTACTACTCATCAAATGCTTTTGCTTTATTTCCCTTTGTCCAGATTTGATTCTCACCATTTCTAGTTGAGATCGTTTAGAATTAAATGTTTTATTTACTAAAATAGATAGATTTTTAATTTAGAATTAATTTTTATTAAGTTAAAATAAAATATTTAATTTTAATCGAAGGAAATATAATATATATATATATATATATATTTATATCTGAAAATGTTATAATAGTGCAACTCTATATAGAGTGCACGGTTAAATTTTAACAATTAATTGTCTTTTTTATTTAAAAATAGTAATTCAATCCAATATTCCTAGATTTAGTTTATCCTTTGGGTATAATATATTTACAAAAAATTATTTTTTAAAATATTGATTGACAATTTTTTACTGTTGATGACTTAACTGATATATATATATATATATATATCTATAT
>JAOXNR010000031.1:5358948-5377750 GCA_028571225.1 Parsonsia alboflavescens
TCTTGTCCAAAGAATAATTCAACGATCAGGAACACCTATTTAAATTATTCATACAAAGAGATAATATCACATTAATTTATACTCATAAGAATAAAATATCTTGATAAATAATTAAGGAGGTAGGAAGACAATAAATGAATAAAACACTTTATTTATTAATAAGATAATTACATGCTCTAGGTTATACTAATAGAACAACTAAAGGAATACCATCAAAATTTCAGGCTAAAGCAATAAATACTGCTTATTATATCATTAATCGTGTTTATTTCAGGACATGAACGAAATTGATGTCCTATGAAATATGGAAAGGAAGGAAACCAAATGTTCATTACTGTCATGGCTTTGGAAGTAAGTGTTTTATTTTGAATGATAGAGACAAGCCTGATAAGTTTGATTAAAAGAGTGATATTGGTGTTTTTCTTGGATATGCAATAAATAGTCAAGCTTATAGAGTTATTAATCAACGTACTGGGAAAATCATGGAGTCTATTAATGTTGTGTTTGATGAATCTACAGTGACTTTATCAAGGGCAGAAGATGAAGAAATAGGAAAATCTGGTAATCAAATGACAGGACAGCAAGAACAATCAACAGATGAAGGACATGATTCCCTCAGTAACTCAAAGAAATGCAGCATTCCGCTTGAGACAACTCAATCCACAGGAAATTCATCAGGAGCAATACATTTTGAAACTCAAGAGACACAAACAGATACAGGTAAGAGAGTTTCAAGACAAATTCCTTCCAGAATTCAAAAAGCACATCCGTTGGAAGAGGTAATTGGAGATTTGGAGGAAGAAACACTCACTAGAGGTAAGGATAAATTTAACTATAGAGAGATGATTAGCTTTGTCTACTATTTGTCTACTATAGAACCTAAAAATGTGAATGAAACTTTGAAAGACAATTGTTGATAAATACCATGCATGAGGAACTAGAACAATTCAACAGATTGAATGTTTGGTCACTAATATTTAGGCCAGAAAATATAAATGCTATTGGTACTAAAAGGATCTTTAAGAATAAAATAGATGAGTCTGGAAGTATTGTTAGAAAAAAAGCTAGGTTAGTTGCTCTGGGATATACATAGGTAGAAGGTATAGATTTTTGATGAAACATTTGCACCTGTGGCTAGATTGAAATCAATTAGACTATTGATATGTATTGCTTGTCTGCGTCGGTTTAAATTGTATCAAATGGATGTCAAAAGTGCATTCCTGAATGGTATTCTGAGTGAAGAGGTCTATGTTGAACAACCTAAGAGCTTTGTTGATCCTAATTTTCCAGATCATATGTTTCAGCTGAAAAAGGCATTACATGGTTTAAAACAAGCTCCTTGAGCTTGGTATAAAAGGTTAACAAAATATTTTTAGGAACAGGATTACAAACGAGGGGGGTTGATAAAACCTTGTTTGTAAAACAGTTTTCCGATGATATTTTAATTACTCAGAGCTATGTTGATGATATTGTGTTTGGTTCGACTTCTATCCAACACATACATGCCTTTGTGAAACAAATGACATAAGAATTTGAAATGAGTATAGTTGGTGAATTGACATATTTTCTGGTGTTGCAAGTTAAACAATTTGCAGACGGGATATACATCTCACAAGTAAATATGCAAGAACGTTGGTTAAAAAATTTGGTCTCGAAAAGGCTAAAACTATTAGAACACCAATCTGTATTAATCTAAAACTGTCTAAAGACAATGCAGGAACAGCTTTGGATTCAGGTCTGTGTCGAAGCATGATTAGGAGCTTGTTATATCTTACAGTAAGTAGACCAGACCTATGTCTCAGTGTTGGCATCTGTGCCAGATATAAACCAAATCCCAAAGAATCACACTTGATGGTAGTCAAGAAGATCATTCGATATGTTAATACTACATTAAATTATGGCATTTTGTATACAACTGACACTACAATGTTTTTGGCATGTTTCAGCGATGCAAACTGGGCAAGAAACCTGGATGATCGTAAGAGCATTTCTTGAGGATGTTTTCTACCTTGGAAACAATCTGGTTTCTTGGTACAGTAGGAAGTAGAACTCAATTTCATTATCAACAGCTGAAGCTGAATACATTGTTGCTGGAAGCTGTTGTACACAACTATTGTAGATACAACAAATGCTAAAAGATTACGGTATTATACAAGATATATTACTGTGTTTTGTGATAATAAGAGTGTCATTGATATATCTAAGAATCCTGTTTAGCACACTCGCACTAAACACATTGACATAAGACATCACTTCATTAGAGAATTGGTGGAAACTAAGACTGTTGTCATTGAGCATGTATTAACAGAAAAACAACTTATTGACATTTTTACGAAACATTTGAATCGTTGAGGAAAGTTTTAGGAGTCTGTTTTCTTGATATTTAAATAACACTAGTATGACAGCTGCTCTATAGTATAGTAGTTCAACAGTATTATCTTGTTTTGTTTTCTTTCTTTTATTATTGCCGAAGATTTATCATACTTAAATTTCTCATATAGGTAGTTTGTAAAAATATCTTTCATGAAACTAGAGTTTTACCTTTTTTATACAGACATGATTGATTTCTTCAATTTATCTTTAAAAAAAAAATGCCAAGGAGGAACAAGGGAGTGTCATCTGATTTCGACAAAGAATCACTTATTTCTCTGAGAAAAGAGTTACCTTCACTAACTCAGTGGAAGTGTGAAAACTATCTCAGATTTGTTAGATGCCAAGGAGGAAAAAAAGAATGTTAGTACGGTTTAAATTACCTATTTTCTGAGAAAATAGTTACCACCGGTTCCATATGCTATAACTGCAGCATAAACAAACTTGAAAGGAGCTACATTAGTGAGTGTGTGAAAACTATCTCAGATTGAAGGATCTTATTGATTTCCGTCATGTACACACACCTTCACGGAAATTCTAGTACATTGATAAGGTATTTTCTCTCTCTATATTCTTAATTTAAGTTTAGTAACCTTCGCGATGACTAGGGAAATTGATCTTAGCAAGATAATTAAGCTGATCCTACCGTACTTAAGGTGACTGCCTTACTCATATTTTTTTAAAAATATATATATATAATAATCTATATGATTTGCTTCAAAAGTTTTTCCTTGGCGATATTTTGTTTAAACTCTATTGGTTAGTTTAATGTCCTTGACAGTTAGAATACCTTGATCCATGCTCATGTCTTCAGTATTCGTGTCTATTAGATTGAGACTTGGAAAGTTTTATTTTTCTTTCAATAAATCCTTTTATCACCCACAAGATATTTATGCACTAATCTCGGAGCTTTTCCCACACATTACCATTATTGTGATTATCAAAAGAGGGTTTTTCAATTTTCTTTTCCTCAGGGGTCTCTTCATCGATTGTTTGTATTTTCAGTCAATACTCACAAGCTTGTGCAGAATCTGTGTGTGATATCACCATGGTGCAAGTAAAACATGTTGCTGTGAAGAAGAAAGGTGGTGGCACTATCACTCCATCAACATTCAATTCCACACCTAATCCCGAGGTGACTCCACATCCTCCCGATGTGACTCCAATCAGCAGCTCCGATGACATCTCTAGTCTCCTCCATGATCCGTGCCTTCAAGGACTTATCTATCTCTCAGGACATTCTTCCTACTATATCTGTTCCAAAGGTAATCCCTATCTGCCCCCTCAATAAAAAATTTTTTTGAATGCTCATTGTGTCAATCACTGGAATACCATGGTTTCTTAATTGGTGTAACATTGACATTTCGAGAGATGAAAAAGCAGGGATATTGGAATTTTTATCTAGCAGAGGGTATATGAATTCTGTCTCAAAACTGTCTTTTTACATTGATGGTCTAGTTGGGGATTTCTATGTTTTAGAAAGTCTATGTCCATGGTCATGTGTTTGATTTTTCTGCAAGCTTGATTAGGGCATATTTGGGTTTGACTAGTCTTGATATTGCCTCGATGTGTAAGGAATCTTCAACTTTGAATTTTGATGGTGTTGCTTTTGAGTTGACATTAGGCCGTTTTCACCTTAGAATAGGCTGTTGTTGCTGCTCTCCTTACTCCAGCTGATGATACATCCTCTACTTCTTCGTTACGTGCCTGATACTTTGGCATTTTTGTTGGTAACAAGGGCGAGACAATTTTTGTGGTTTTTTATTGTGGTTTCTAATGCCACAGATACTTTGGTTATGTCTAGTTATGCCTTTCAGGTTTCTTTATTGGTATTTCTATTGGTATTGCATTGACTCTGATTTTTCAGTTTACAGTTTTTATGCTTTTGATTCAAAAACCTTAGTATCTGTGTGTTTGCCAAAATAATGTCAAAGAGGGAGTTTGTTAGATATTTATGTTAGCTATTATTTTGTTCAAATCTATGGTTGAGTTGAATTAGGAGATTATTAAGATTTTTGGGATTCTCTCATGTTATCCTTAAGATTGAAAGCTGATTTGTTTGATATGTATCTCTTAAGATCTCTCAAGTTAGATATTCCTTGATTGATTATCTAAATTGATAATTCCATATTTATCTAAATTGGATGTTTAATTACTTATTAATATATTATCTTTTAGGAATATCTCTTGTATCTTTTTCACTGCTATCGTTTCCAAACGGATAAAACTTTAAGTGATCGAGATTGATGATGATGTATTTATTATGAGTGGTTAAGTTGGATTAAACTTCTTAAAGATAAATATTCCTTGGTTGATAATAATGAAGTTATATTTATTTAATTTGGATATTCTCATATTTAATGATGTATTGAGATTATCTTTTAGACAGGAATATCTCTTATCCTTTAACATTGCTATCAAGATAATCTTTGTGTAATAAAGATTGATGATCATGATTGAGCCACGTGCTAGAAATCCTTGCTGAAAATCCTTATAAATATTCGGGAGAATATTTATGGTAGCAGAACTCAAGAGGAGTTTCACTACCTCGCCATTGCAAGCTGTCACAGGCGTGCCATAGAAGTGTTACAACGGTTCTTGTGGAACAGTTTTAGAATTCAGGGGGCATTCGGCTGCGAGAGAAACTTTGTCATCTTTAGAGGGATTCTAGAAGATGTTGCGATATATATAAGAGGAATTCTTGCCTTGTTGTAAAGTAAAACTTTGTATAGGATAGTGATATATTAGAAGGATTCTATCATTCTATATTATACCCATTGTAATGTTTTTATCTAAGTGGATTTTTCAGGTGGACTTAGCTTTGAGGATGTAGCCTAATATTGGATTTATTCCAATGAGGTGAACCTCGTTAAATTTTGATGTTCATTTCCTTTCTGCAAGTATTTACATATTGAGTATATTAAGTATACTATTAATAGAATTGCTAGCAAAAGATTATATCATCAAGAAAGGTTTATATCATCACATATAGAAATGGTCCTATGAAATGTCCTTATGGAAATTCATCTAGTCTATTCTAGAATAATGAGGGCAGTGAAATAGTAGTCTCTTTCGAGACATCCCAATTGGGTGGAGTGACAAACATGCAAACCAATATCAAGTTCGAATCTCACCCTCTGAATACGAGGAATATCGAGATGCGTGTGAATGGATCCGGATATCATAAAAAAATATATCTAAAAAATAAAAATAAAAAAGCAACAGTGAAATAGTGAAGAATATTTCTGTCGATAATTCCTCAATAATTTAAATTTAAAGTAAGTTTCCACGCAATAGAGCAAAATTTTCAATATCTTCTCCAATTAATCAGACGGGTCTTTTCTTGGGCAATCTTTTCAATTCACAAAGTAAGTTTCCACGCAATAGAGCAAAATTTTCAATAGCTTCTCCAATTAATCAGACGGGCCTTTTCTTGGGCAATCTTTTCAATTCTCTTTGTGAAACAGCCCCCAGCAGGCCCCCATACGCAGCCTCGTGAACAATGTCTCCGAGTGCAACCAAGAATCTCTGACATAACATGCAAAAATGGAAATGTTTCCCACCATACTAATCTAGAAATTTTGACACCTCAACTTACTCATAAGTCAAAGATTGATAAAATTATACGATTTTGTTTAAAACTAAATATAAATAATTGGATATTTAAGAATTTAACTTTGATCCTTAACTCTGTTTTTTTTATTTATTTGTTTTGATCTTCAAACAAATTATCATTGGATAACTTGATCTTTTTAATCATATTTTTTGAAAATACAAAATCAACAATCATTGAACAAATTAATAGTGGCAAATTCAATACTATGCCATTCAAGTTATTTAAAATAGAAATAAAAAAAAGTTTTTATTACGAACAAGGGAATAATCATTTTGGAAATTCCTTCTTGGATGAATTTAAGCAGCAGGAGAGATAAAATATCTTTTCACTGTAATTATATGTCTTATTTCTTCAACTTAATGAGTATAGATTTTATAGGTTCTTTATTCACAAGTTTAAACTATAAATAAATAAAAAGTTATATCGAATGCCCACAGGCAAAACCACGTACATTAAAGCCGTGCCATTCACATCATAACTTGAGGTACTTGTCAATGTTTTCAAAATGGGATTCAAGATATGAACTCTAAATCAATAATTTTTTTATTATTATTCTTTTTAATGTACAATTCAAGGCATCAATGCACCCCCCAATATATGTCTATATTGTACTAGTACAACTCAATGTATTACCAAATGAGAAGATAAAATTAGACATTATAATTGATCAAAAATTCTAATGAAGCAAGACCATTTTATCTCCATTGTTCTCAAAAAACACATTATAATGTCCTGTTCCCAACTCCATAGTCTAAACCATGTTCGGATGAAGGACATTTGTGTCAAAACATTTTACAGTAACTACTGCCTATGCCACTAAGTATAACTTAACTTCTTTTGTATAGAAAGATTTAATAGAATGCAATAATATTTTATCATAATTCAATCACTTAATTGAGTTGTGAACTTATGAATTAAGCCATATTTTTCAATAACTTCACCTAAGATATGATGCCAATCCAAAAATTAAAAACCCTAAATGCCAATAACAACTGTGTTGAGCTACAAACTCAATGAAGTCAGATGAATACAACATGAATCAAGACAAAGATGATAATGAGAGGTAAAAGCTAATTATCTGGCCAAAAATATGCAATAGGCAAAACAAACGTTTCAGATTCCTTTGCTTGTCCTCTTCTTTTCCATCTTGTTGGAAACATAAGATGTGTGACTGTCATATTTAACCACATATAAGCAGATCATGTATGCAAATATTTAACCTTGTAAAACTAACCAACAATGAAGTGTCATGATTCAAAATTTAGCACTTTAACAGCCACAAAATCTATAAGTTCCATTCCATACAAGCCACAATGTACGCTCTGAGTCAACAATAAATTCCATTCGGTAAACAAAGTAGCTTAGCTTCATTAATAGCAACCATATGTCATGCCAAAAATAAAAAGCATTTCAGCATTGATTGCTTAGTTCCATATTCTGTTCCAACTTTTTAAAATTTTTTTAAAAAAAACCTTGGCCCCAAGGGCCGGCCTAGCCCATCCCTCCCTCAGCCCTCGACCCTTAAGGGCCGAACTAAAAATCCCTCGATGTTATTGGGATTAGGTTTTTGAAACCCAATCCTCCAAAATTTTGGGGTAGGGTTGTACTGGTCACAAGGGCTCAATCTTAATTGACAGCTCTAAATAGAACAGTCGAAGTGAGTGTGAAAGTCTAATCCGAACATAGCTAGTTAACAAAAAAAAAAAAAAAAATTTTAAAAAAAGACTAATTAAACATACAAACTCCATGGCACAATCTAGAAATGTAGAAACTCAAACTCGTGCCTTCATGATTTTTATTTCCTTTAGGTATTTAAATGACAAGACTAAAGGGAGTGGCTATTGCTCAAATCGTACAGACAAAATGGACATGAATTATTTGACGTTTTGGACCCAAGAACATTTTCAAATAATGTTTCGAACTCCATTAGAAAAAAGGCTTTTGATCCACACAAGAATTTATCAAGGGCAACAGTAACAACTTATTCTACTGTCTTCCTCCATTTAGGATCTTCTACATTCAGGTTTGCTATTACACATTTAAATGTATAGCTCCTAAAAAATTAATACTTATCCCTAAAAGATAAATATCCTAAAATTTAGTTTATCTTTTAGGGTTTAGTATATAAAATATATCAAAATAATAATAATTAAAATATATATATAAAATTTTTATTAACTTTTATTAGTGTAATAGGAAGGAAGTAGTCGTATATCAATGTATAACAGAAGATTTAGAATCCTAAAAAAGATAATATGCATGTCTCTTTGAAGGATTCAATATTTTCAAATTTAGTTTATAAAGCGTATCTCCAAAAAATAATTAAAAACATCTATATATTTTCTATTTGTGATACCGTTTCTTGTTTTTAATTCACCTTTTTCTTTTTTACTTTGTCGGTTTTGGTACAATTATTAGAATTAATGTCTAATGGTACATTTTGTCTGGTTTCATTTGTAACTATTTTCATATTCTATTTGTTCTTTAAATTTTTTAGAAAAATTCTGTTAACGAAAATGACAAGTTATCAGTCATATTTATTCAATCATGAAAATTGCTTCTTAAGAAACAAGAGAGTGATACTGATTGTGAAACCAATATTTTAACGAAAAGATTATGAGAATAAATTAAATAATTTCTTTTGAAACAAATTACGCTAGATCAAAATATGTCAAATCAAAACATATTGAGCTCTTAAAAAAAAGATATAAAAAGAGTTCATGCTCATGTCTTGTCAATGGATTTTGCAGGAAATGGTTTCTCTCACGTAATAACCTCAATGTAATGTCAGTGGTTGGAATACTTTGTCGTCATGAAATGGGATTTCTCTTCTTAAGGATTAAATAACAATTTTATTTTTCAATGTATTTCCTTTTTTTTTTTCCACTTATGTCCCTTAAATATCTATTAAATTGTGAAAAGCAGACTTATGAGACAAACAATCTATAATTAAGGATGAAAAGTGTGTTTTTTTAACATCTAATAATGTCATATGTTTTGAATAAAAAATTTTAATTCTTTAATAATTAAATGAGTATATTTACAATATGATTCAAGTATAATTTAATATTAAAATCAATTTAATGATATCATTTGAAATTTGAATTAATTTTGCTTCTATTTTTATTTTTTTAATGGTTTTCTTATTAAAAAAGGAGCGGGGATTAAACCAATTGAAGGACCAATTCAGGGTCAGATATCTAGAAAAACCATGATTTAGAGCTACCAAAATTGAGAACAGTAAAAGCATTCAAAAGCTTTATCTTTAATTTGAGAGAGAGGGAGAGAAAGGCCAAATCCATCGTTTCATCTGTCAATGCCCCAAAGGCTTTCGACTCAATAGATTATTATCTTTTTCTCTGACAAAAAAAAATGAAGAAAAAGATTATTATCTTTTAATTAATTTTGGAAAGGTTTTTTGTTTTTTATAACCGTTAAATGTAATTATGGTATCTTTATTTCATAGTATATGACATGGTGTAACATTAAATATAATATTCCTTCCGTTTGAAATTGAATATCAACATTTCTATTTTAAATTATTTAAAAATGAATGTTTCATTTCATAAATTAGTAAAAAAAAATTTTTAAGAAATTGATATTGTTAAGTATAGAATGAACTTAATCAATTAATTTTTTTAAAATTTGTGCAAGTCAAAATGAAACATTTAACTTCAGACGAAGGGAGTAATATTTTTAATACTCAATATTCATTCATATGAAATTAAATGTTTTATTTTATTTGATTAAAAAAAAAAGAAAGAATAACTTTTTTTAAAAAAAAAGTTATCACTCTATGAATAGTGATTTTTCTTCCTTCAATTCTCTAAATAGTTTGATAATATAAATATATAAATACATATATTTATTTATTTATTTATTTATATTTATATATATGAGTATTGTTATAGAGTGCACTAAGTCTTTAGCGATCAAAGTTAATTATCTAACATCTAAAAAATAAAACCTTCAATAAAAAAAATTATTTTTAAAAAATATATTTTATATATTATATTCTAAAAGGATAAACTAAAAGTCAGGAATATTAAATCAAATTTATTATTTTTTTAAAATAAAAATAATTAACTATTAACTCTGACCTTTAAAGATTTAATAGTTTACGCTGTAGCAATTTTATATATAGTTATATAAGTAATTTTAGATGAAAAGTATACTTTTAAAATAATCCTTTTTCCCCCTTTTTTGACAACTAAGTATATTAGGTAAATTCTATTATGGACCCGTTTCCTAGATCATGTGATTCAATAAACAATGGATTATAAGGTTCATTTGTAGAAATATTAACTATATTCATATTAGAATTTTCAATGATATTATACCATTTCCACTTAAAATAAAAATTTTTATATTTATTTTTGTTCATTTTCAATGGAGATAACTGATCTGTCCCTGTCCTGCTTACAACTCACGAAGCCGCCCCCGTTCTTTGATCTGAACGGATAGGCAGTGGTTACAAGAGCAGAATCAGATGCAAAAATAATTCAACAGAAGAAAAAGTTCAATGCAAATTTTCCCATGATCTGTCGCTTTTTAGATTATACGTTTATTCTGTGCTTGATAAAAGTATAATCCCTTAAAAAATCGTTTTCAACTTGCAATAATTTAAGGGGCGGAAAAATCAAGATTTGCACTAGCATTTTCCACCCTGTCAAAGAGTGAGGATTAGGGAAGGCACTGGAGGAGTGGGATGGATTTTGGTTTGTTGGATAGGATAGATAAGAGATGAAAAATAGAGACAAAAATCTAAAAAAACAAAAAGTTGTGGCTGAAATTTGCCTATCAATTTCAAGAAACCCACTACCATAACCAATCACCTTCACACTCGGTTCTTGTCCCTTTTTATGGTCTCAAGTTTCATCTTCTTTGCCCATTTCTACACCAAGTGGTACCATTAATGTTAACTTGAAGGGTACAAGATTCACCCGTATATTGGGTGAACTAAATTTCCTATACATATGTGAACTTGTACATGAATTAACTTCCAGTTCTTTATTGTTATTTCCCTTAAAAAGGTGTAATCTTTCTTCTTTATGGTCTGAAGTCATCCTTCCTACCTGGTTGAAAAACTGAAAAAGTAGTGGGAACTGTAAGTAAGGGGATAAGATTAATTGCAAATCATTCTTTGTCCTCCAAGAAAGATGCCATATTATGGTTTATAGATAGCAGAGAGAGAGAGAGAGAGAGTGTGTGTGTGTGAGCTAAAAAGTTGGGGCTTGAAAGCTTTGGGAGATGTCAGGTGGGGGATGCAGTATTGTATGGTTCAGAAGGGATCTGAGAGTAGAAGATAACCCTGCCCTGACTGCTGGAGTAAGAGCAGGGGCAGTGGTTGCAGTGTTCATATGGGCACCTGAGGAAGAGGGTCTCTATTATCCTGGAAGGGTGTCAAGATGGTGGCTCAAACAGAGTTTGGCTCATCTTGATTCTTCTTTGAGGAGCCTGGGAACTTCTCTTGTCACCAAGAGATCTACTGACAGTATTTCTTCTCTCCTTGAAGTTGTAAAGTCTACTGGGGCTACACAGCTTTTCTTTAATCATTTATATGGTCAGTTCCAAATTCCACATATTTGTGCTTTGGATTATGTAAATTGTTCTCAGATGCATTTTTGTCATCTTTATGTTAAGCCCCTTCTGTGTATTCTAATAGTTTATTCCTTGTTCATGCTTTGTAAATTCGCACTTGATTTAGTTTATTCTAAGAATGGTTACTTTTGAGGTTTTTTTAAGCAATTCTTTGTTCTGTTTTAAAAAAGTATATTTTTAACCATTCTTTATACTTAAATAGTGTGTTAGGGGTGAAACTTTGGCTTATTTAAATGCTCATGGTTGTTGAGGTATAATTGTTTAAATTATCACAATTGAATAGCTTTATTAAATTACTATATAGATCGTAGCTTCTTCCTTTTTCTTTCATGAATGATTGAATTTTGCAATTAAACTGAAGTCTTGGAGGTCAATCCTTTGCTACCATTGAGCTTGTAGCTTGTTATTATTCTGTGCTCGTAATATTCAATTGGATTTTTCATGGCAATTCTTTTCAATCATTATCTTAGTTCTCGTGTATCATAAAATGAAAATATGTAATACAAAACTGTTCTTTAACCAACCACTGGGAAAGGAGAGAAGAAACAGAAAGAAGCTTATTTCCTATATTATTTTTACTCATATTGGTTGTTTGATTAACTCTGCCTGTATTATAGACCCCATATCACTGGTGCGGGATCACCGGGCTAAGGAAGTTTTAACAGCTCAGGGGGTAGCTGTGCGTTCCTTCAATGCTGACCTGCTCTATGAACCCTGGGAAGTTCATGATCAGGAAGGCCGTCCATTCAGGACTTTTGCAGCATTCTGGGAAAGATGCCTCAGCATGCCTTATGACCCTGAAGCTCCACTTCTTCCACCTAAAAGAATAATCTCTGGTCAGTTCTTACAATAATTCTTTTATTATTTCTTCTAGTGCTTAAGTTCAGTATATTATTCTTCAATCTCCTTTGATTCTGTTAGTTTTTCTTAACTTCTATATATGTAATATCATTAATCATATATATCAAACATTACCAAAAAAAAGCTTTGTCTGCAAGTAATTACTAACTTGTGCACTGCTGAAGAAATTGATGAAAAGATACTTTTTTACCATTCCTATGGTGAAAGTTTCTATAGAGGCATACACAAGAGTATGATTGTGATTATAATTAAGGTCACCAATAACAAAGTTTTTGTAGAAACGTTGTAAAAATTTTAAGATTTGAATCATGCTATGCAACTCAGGAATTGAAATCTTTCTTGCCTTGAATGCATTATTTGTTCTCTTTTTCTGTATCATGTGATGGTTCCCCACAATTCTCTTCTTACACCCTCGACAAACTTCTTTAGGTCTCTAGCTCCAGTTGATGTTCTGATTAGCTGTTTTTGCAGCTGAAGTATCTCCTTGGCTTCAGTTGAATGCTTCATTTTATATGAAGTTTGTTTCAATAACTTTGCTCTTAGATGTAATTTTTTCTATTCTAGGTGATGTCTCGAGATGCCGTCCAGATAACTTGATCTTTGAGGATGAATCTGAAAAAGGAAGTAATGCCCTTCTTGCTCGGGGGTGGTCTCCTGGCTGGAGCAATGCTGATAAGGCACTTACTACCTTCATAAATGGACAATTGATTGAATATTCAAAGAACCGTCGAAAGGCTGATAGTGCTACAACCTCCTTTCTTTCTCCTCACCTACATTTTGGGGAAGTCAGTGTAAGAAAGGTTTTCCATCTAGTTCGCATTAAACAAGTCCTGTGGGCTAATGAGGGAAACAGAGCTGGCGAAGAGAGTGTCAATCTATTCCTGAAGTCTATTGGTCTGAGAGAGTATTCAAGGTACATGAGTTTCAATCATCCTTTCAGCCATGAAAGGCCTCTGCTTGGTCACCTCAAGTACTTCCCTTGGGTAGTTGATGAGGGTCACTTTAAGGCCTGGCGACAAGGTAGAACTGGTTACCCTTTGGTGGATGCTGGAATGAGAGAGTTATGGGCAACTGGTTGGCTTCATGATAGGATACGTGTTGTGGTCTCTAGTTTCTTTGTCAAGGTTTTGCAGCTTCCCTGGAGGTGGGGGGTGAAATATTTTTGGGATACTCTCTTAGATGCAGATCTTGAAAGTGATGCCCTTGGTTGGCAGTATATATCTGGTACTCTACCTGATAGTCGTGAGTTTGATCGCATTGACAACCCACAGGTACAGAGTTTTAAACTTTACTGGCAGATATTTACTTGTATAGTTTGGAAACCTGCTGTTAGAATTGGAACTCTATTTTTGTTCATATAAGATGTTAAAAGGGAACATGAGTTGTCTTAGCCATTCTGATAAGGAAGAGTGCTGACCAACTGTGATTCAAGCAGTTAGTAACACTTGGTAAAGTTTTCAGAATTGGCTTAATTGCTTGTACTTGGATTTGTTTTGTGCCTTCAAGATACAGAAGTCATTAGGTTGGTTTTGGAGATAATATGTAATCTAACTCCTTAAATTCACTTTTTGAAAGGATGAAGCAAGTTTAATGCCTCATGTTTCCTTGTGGTAAAATCTGTAGCCAGAGTCAGTAACTTTCCTATCATACGAGTATTTGTTTTGGACTCTACAGAAAAAGTGAATCTTGAATAAGAACATCTTATATTTTATTTTCTTGCAGTTTGAGGGGTACAAATTTGATCCAAATGGAGAGTATGTCCGACGGTGGCTGCCAGAACTTGCTAGATTACCTACTGAATGGATACATCATCCCTGGAATGCACCAGAATCTGTACTCCAAGCTGCTGGGGTTGAGCTAGGTACCAATTACCCTCTCCCTATAATAGGAATTGATGCAGCCAAATCCAGGTTGGAAGAAGCACTTTCACAAATGTGGCAGCTTGAAGCAGCTTCTAGAGCTGCTATGGAGAATGGAACTGAGGAAGGACTTGGAGACTCTGAATCAGGACCAATTTCCTTTCCTCAAGACATGCAAGTCGAGATGGATCCACAGCCCATCAGAAATAATCCTACTACTGCTGGAATTAGACGTTATGAGGATCAGATGGTCCCAAGCATAACTTCATCTCTATTTAGAGTTGAAGATGAAGACACATCCACGGACCTGAGAAATTCTGCAGAACCTAGCAGAGCAGAAGTGCCTATAACTGTTAATGTAACTGAAGAACCTCGAACAGAAGCAATGAGCCAACACCTATCAACAGCTAGAAATAACAACACACTTCCCCAGTACAATTTTCCAGTAGGTCGGAGGAATTCTGAAGACTCAACAGCGGAATCTTCCGTTGGGGGTAGGAGAGAAAGGGATGGAGGTGTAGTTCCAGTGTGGTCTCCTTCAAGTTCTAACTTTTCAGACCCTTTTGTTAGTGAAGATAATGGCTTAGGCACTAATTCTTCTTACATGCAAAGGCATCCCGAGTCTCACCAAGTGATGAATTGGAGGCGGCTCTCTCAAACTGGATAAGGTAATGCATCAATTGTGAATCATTATGGGATTGGAGAACTTGCCAATGCTCTTAACATCAAGAATTATTGAAGACTGATCTTAATAACTTAGGAGTTCTTAGTCTAAATTTTTTTTGCTTTTTGCTAACAGGTAATTCATGACCAGACAAGAGCTAAAAATTCCAGATACTTTTCAAGTGTGGCTCTTGAATGACAGGGGCTCTCCATGCATGGCAAACAAATTAACCCTCTCATCTTCTTCGATTCAATGAGGAGGTGTATCTGTGCCAGAGTTTTGAAATTGGATGAGTTGGTCCATCTGTAGCCTCTACTTTACTTTTGTGTTACATGGGTGGCTCAGTTGTATAGCCAGCATATATAGTTCTTATAAGGCCAATATAAATCTCAAAATTAGGAAGAACAGTATTATAGACTTTGGGCTTTTTGTTTGTTAGGCAGCTGTAATTATCATAATAATGTTGGATTATGCTCTTCCTCCCCGCCCCAAGCCCACACACACCCCCATCCCAAAAGGAGATTTTTCTTTATCTCTTTGCACCAGTTCCTTGTTACTACATCCATGAATATTCTGGGATTGGGAGATTCTGTATTTGCGCTTGTTTTAAGGGCTTGCCAAGAGGAACATGTATATTGTCATTGGTCCATGTTGTAGTGGCTTCTTGAACATAATTCTCTGCCACTGAATATAACTTTGAGATGTACATTATTGAATGAGCAGGAGAACGGTTGCTTCATGAAATTGTGAGATGGCATTAATTTTTGTGTTTGGTGAATTGACAAATCTTTTACATGCTAAAGCAAATCTCTTTCAGGAGGCCTTCTAGTGGGTTACTAAGTCTTTACACGTCAGGATGTAGAAATAGATCATTGTAGTTGCTCTTTGTGCCTTGATCTTCATCTTCTCGCTCTGGTACCCTCAGGACACTGTATACCAAGGTTGCAGCCATGGTGCCCATGACAGGCGCCACTACAAAGACCCACAGGTTTTTGTATATTCCGGATACTATTGCAGGGCCAACACTTCTTGCAGGATTCATTGAAGCTCCAGTTATGGGTCTGCCATCATTCAAAATCTCAACAATAAGGCTACCTTTTACAGAACCTTTAGCGAAGGAATTGCTCATATCTTTGGTAGCAGTCATTAACTTACCCCGCGATTGTCACATTAAACAAAATGGTTACTCCAATTGCCACACCAGATAATGCCTTGTTCTGCTAAAAAACCATTGAAGTGTGATCAGACGTAGAAAAGTTAGATTGATTGCAGGAGAATTCTTCCAAGTAACACATGTATGAGTTCTAAGTGGTGACTTACTGCTCTATCATCTGTAGCTACTGCACAGATTACGAACATCAGAATGAAACTTATGATGAACTCCCATGTAATAGCTTCAAGATCTGTGGTAGGACTTTTGTATTGGGTGAGAATTGGAAGTATATTATGTTGGTTGTTGAACAAGACCCTCAAGGTGAGGCAGGCAAGTGTAGATCCCAGAAACTGAGACATAACATACATGGGCACCTGCAACAAAATTCCAGGCAACATTTATTGTCTTATCTTATTGATTTCCCCTTGTTTAGGATTGATCACTTTTTCTGCTCGATATAGTATGAAGAGATTTGCTCACATGCAGCAAAGGGAATCGGCCTGCTGCGGCTAACGCGATGGTGACTGCAGGATTAAAGTGAGCACCAGAGATGTGGCCAAGTGAATATACTAAAGCCATCACCACCATACCCCAGACAACCCCAATTCCAACCACAGAAAGTGTGGCTACCCTGTTAACAAGAGCAGCTCCACAGCCCACATATATAAGAATATAGGTTCCAACAATTTCTGCTACTATCTGTTTCCATGAACAAACATAAAAACTGACCACTTTTATCTGACAATCCTTAGTTATATCTAGAATTGAAAGCGCACACACACACACACACAAACAGAGACAGACCTTCTGAAAGCTCGACGGGGATCGTGGGCCAGAAACATCATTTCTCAGTGCATGTTTAAACTTGAGCTTTGCTTCATCCATGATTGATAAGTCAGCCGAAAAAGAGGTTGGTGAAGTAAGAACAATTGAAGGTGTGCCAATCCCATTGGTCATTGCTGATAAGAAGCAGGAAATACTACTGAATTTTGTTCTTCTCTGTTTGTTGTCTATGTGATGAATCTTGGTACACAGATATGTATAATGCTTCCATGCACCTCTTTTATACTCTTAAGGGGAACTTTTAGCTTGACAAATTCAAAAGAAATTAAATCAGTTGGCTAAGATATTTAACTCTTTCCTGACAGAATCAAATGTTTGCTAGTTGTATTATCCATTTATTAAGAAACTCTAGGTGAACTAAGGACAAAACAAACAAATCAAACAGAGTAAATTAATGTCTGCCATTATTCTCCGAAAGGATCAGCCGGCTTCAGATGTGCAGTGGGTTCAAATCGTCACATTTGCATCTCCGGCCGCATAATTAGGACTTGAAATAATGTCAAAGGAAAAGAATGTATAGCCAGAAGCCAGCAATGGATTGTCAAAATCTGATCAAGAGATTTAGAATCTCACTAAGTATTATATTGGTATAGCCTGACCTCATTCGGAATGATAAGTTCATAATCCATTGCTTTCAGTCTGCAAGACTTCGATTCCAAAGAAAATTCAAAGCCTGGGATCAATAGTGTGTTTTTAACTTTTATTTTCATGAACTTCATTATGCTGACAGAAACTTCGCCCTTTTGAATTTGGGTAACTTTGCTGGAACCATGAATCTTGGAGCCTGGGAAGACTAAAGGATCTCTTCACATGCAGTAGTCAATTAGTAAGGGTAAATGGCTCGAAGTCTTCTAAGTACAATCTGCGTAACACTTTATACTGTTTTAATTAAAAAGATAATACTCCCTCCATCTCAAATTAAACCTATTTTGAATTATCCAGGAATGGATATCTCATCTCCTAAATTAGTTAAAATTTTGTTCAATTCCGAACAGAGAGAGTAACATCTATCTATTAATTAATGTAAATATATTTTACAAAATAAACCCTAAAAGCAATCGAGTGTATTAGAATTAAAGTAAAGTTTTTTCAATAAAGCAATCGAGTGTATTTCTAATACACTATAATTTGGAAGGTTTTTTATAGTGTATTAAAAGCAATCGAGTGTATTAGAAATAAATTGTTCTCCGCAACTGTGCTAAGAACCCCGAGGCACTGTTAATCAGTTGGGGTGCGGCTCCTTGTGCGTAGAAGTGTACAGTCGGAGGTGGGGAACATGAGGGGCTGCTCGAGCGACTCGCGATTTACCTCCTCCAAGGCTTTAGGGGCAAAGGTCTTGGAGGTCCAGGATATAGTCTGGCGAAGTTGGGATACTTTGGTCATCAAAAACAAAAACTTTACTTAACTACTTGACAAAGATATTTAGCAAGACTATGGAATTACTAGTAAGCAACATGTCATCCACATAAACAAGCAATAAAAGATGTTTCCCTTGCTTGTAGACAATGTTTTAAAAATCGAACTGGACATCAAACAGGAAAACTTAGTAGTTTACAGTTCAATGGTCTAATTGTAATTGAACTATTATATATATATATATATATATATATATATATGAAATTTCTGTTGTGTGTTCTGTCGCATTGTGTAACGGGATCGAAATGATGTTGTTTTGGTGCTGCAAAAAAAGAAAAAGGAAAAAAATGCATGGATCAAAACAACGTTATTCGATGCTGTCGCACAACGTAGAAGGACTACATATATATCAGAAATGCTGTTGTGTGCTACGTAACACACAGAATTTGTGTGCTACAGGCCAAAACGACGTAGTTTTG
>JAOXNR010000031.1:5377850-5396047 GCA_028571225.1 Parsonsia alboflavescens
CTTTTCTTCTTTTAAAATATTTCTTTTTATAATATTTTCTCTTCTTATATCTCTTTTTAATCTTACCATAAAAATATAGTGAATCACATCCTATTATTATAGGCATCTTTTGATTATCATAGCATAAAGAGACTCTTTTCTTTAATAATTTTGTTATTTTAGCTAATATTGTATCTTCACACCATTCACTTAATTTATCCTTTAAATGGGTTATGGTTTTTCCTAAAGTATTAGCAGTTTCCGAGTTATAAGTTTCTATCAATTTTTTATCCTGAGGGTCAGGAATCTTATTAAAAAACAAAGATATATAATTATGTGTATTTGAAACTCTATTATAAATATGATAATAATAATTTTGGAAAACACATATGTACTTATCTATTTTACAAATATCACATAATTGTAGTTTTAAGAGTGCAATCATATATTTATTAATTGTTCCTGGATCTTTTTAGAAATTTCCTTCTCCAACAAATTCTAATCTAATTGCTTCAGCAGTTCTAGATATAAGATCTGCAATATTTTCATCTTCACCAACTATCAGCCTTTTATATCTATATATATACATATATATCGAATTTGCTAAGGTGCACTCCGGAGAGCGCCTTAATGCGCCCTCCAACCATTACCGTAACGGAATTTTTGCTACAGTGCTCATGCAGCCAACTAAGCGGAGCAAAAATTCCATTACAGTAACGGTTGGAGCGCGCATTAAGGCTCGCTCCGGAGCGCACCTTAGCAAATCCGATATAAATATATATATATATATAGTTTTGCTAATGCGCTCTCCGGAGCGCCCCAACCGTTACTGTAACGGAATTCTTGCTACAACGCTGATGCAGCCAACCAAGCGGAGCAAGAATTCCGTTATGGTAACGGTTGGAGCGTGCCTTAGCAAATCCATATATATATATATATATATATATATATATATATATATTTATAGGACAGGTGATTGGTTAAATTAATTTTTTCAGCTGTACTTTTATTTTTAACTTAATTATTTTGTATTTTACTATTTCCTTTGTCTATATTTGAATGTCCTTCTTTCTATGTTTCGGTTGTCCAAAAATTTTATGTCTCATTTTTTAAAATAAATTAATCTACTATCAATTAAATTAGGAAGAAAGATAAAGTAATAATTTTATAAAAAGTCCAACACACCTTTTAATCTTTTCATATGTCAAAATAGGACATTTAATCTGATAAAAATAGTACAATGACTGATAATCCCTTTTTTGTTTTATGCGCAAGCTTTTATCCTAATATATACATCCTTCGCCCAGAATTAAATGTTCTACTTTGACTTCATTAAAATTAAAAAGTGTGTTCAACTTTTCTATAGTTTACTATTTTATCATTCTCCTCCCTTATAGTGGTAGTGTCATGTTTAAGTTAATAGTTGTAAATTTCTAATGGAACTTTACATTCACAAAATTACTTATTATAGAAATGAGACATCTTAAAATGGAAAATGAGACATTTAATTCCGAACAAAAGAAGTATAAAAGAAATGAAAGATTGATACTTTTGGTCCCTCACCTTTTTCATTTTTACAAGTTTGGTCCAAAACTTTTTTTTTAGTTTTTTTGGTCCTCCACCCCTTTTTTTTTTTACACAATTGGTCCAAATAACCAAAAAACATGTTTTTGAGATTTTTTGACCTATCAAATAAAGATATTTTAGGAATTTCATAAGATAAATTATCATTTTTGATCCTCAACTTTTTTTTTAATCTTTTGGTCCTCTAACTTTTTATTTTTTACTTTATTGGCCTTGAATGTAAATTCTTAAAAATAAAATTTTTTTCTTACCACAAGATTTGAGCCTTGGCACCTCACATTTGAGGTAAAAAGACCTTAACCAACTCAACCATCAATAACTTTTGTTCTATTTTCCCATCTAATAGTATATATTGTTTTTTCTAAAAATTACTTTTGAATATTAAATATAATCTCATAATAAATTATTCACATATCAATTTTCAATATTCAAATTTCAAAAACAACTTATATATATAAATGCAAAATTATACCTGACTTATCTATAATTTTTAAAGATTTTGGTGTACATGAACTTTATATCCTAATTATTTTATTATAACACAAAAATAAAATAAAATATGGAGGACTAAATATATAAATCTTCCATACTATTATAATTGAAATTTTTAGTTTAATTAAATAAAATAATTGGGATATAAAGTTCATGTACACAAAAATCTTAAAAATTATAGATATGTCAAATATAATTTTGAATATATATAAAATTTTTCTTTGAAATTCAAATGTTGAAAATGGATATGTAAATGATTTATTATGAGATTATTTTAATATTTAAGAGAAATTTTCACCAAAAACAATATATACTATTAGATGGGAAAATAGAACAAAAGTTATTGATGGTTGAGTTGATTAAAGTCTTTTACCTCAAATGTGAGTCCTATTGTAAGAAAAAAAAATTTTATTTTTAAGAATTTACATTCAAGACCAATAATGTAAAAATAAAAAGGTAGAGGATAAAAAAATATTCAAAAAAAAAAATGGAAAAAAGTGGAGGACCAAAAATGATAATTTATCTTATGAAATTACTGAATACCCTTCTTCGACCGATCAAAAAAATTTAAAAAACATGTTTTCTGATAATTTTGATCAATTATGTAAAAAAAATAAAAGGTGAAGGATAAAAAAAACTAAAATAAATAGATATGGATCAAAGTAGTCAAAAAAATTGGTGGAGGACCAAAATAATGAAAGAAAAAGGGTTTTTGATCAGATTTGTAAAAACGAAAAAGGTAAAGGACTAAAAGTATCAATCTTCCAAAAAGAAATATATTTGATAGATAGATAATCTCTATATTAAAAATAATTTATTGTCCAAATATCTTATAATTGAAAAAAAAAATTGATGAACTCCATCAAAGAAGTTACTCTTAGTATATGGTAATATGGTTGATGAACTAGCATCCTTTTTTTCTTCGTTCTTTTATAAGAATTGTTTTATGCTTAATTAACAATTTTATAAAACTTAATACTAGTTAATAGGCACGATAAATTTGATAAAGGCATTTAAAGTGTAGTAAGAGGATTTTATTTTTCTTTTCAAATAAAACAAAAGGAAACTCCAATGGCAACAAGAACAACCGAAGAAAAGAGGGAAAGAAAAAGAAAGCTTAACACGTATGTCCTGAAGCAGCAAGGCGAGAGCGAGACACCGCAAAGTCAAAAAGTAACGTTCTTCGACTCTTGCCCTTTAATTTGTTGATGCTAGAAAGCAAAACAATTCGGTTAAGATTATGAGAGGGAAAAAAAAAACAAAAGAAGCACAATAAGAAGAATTGCCTGTTCTTTCCCTTGTATGCAAAATACACAGTAATCTTTCTGTGTTTTGAGATTATTGCAGATTTTTAATGACAATTGTTATATGGGCATTCCTGTTGAGTGTATAAACGGGTTTAAATATCTCCTTTTGTTTGTTCTTTAGCCTCATTCTATGTATTTAAGTATTTGTTTTCTGCAAATTCATTTGAAGAAGAAAAGGTAGTTAACTGAAATTTTCTCTTTTGTGAGTAATATTGGTTAGTTGGACCAGTTCTTGAAGACCATGCTGTCTAAAATTTACGGGGGTTTTTTCCTTTGCTTTTGTTCAATTGAATTTGATAATTTTATGAGTTTTGCTTTGTGGGTTCTTGTTCAGCCGTTGAATTCTTGTATTTAATTTTTTGGAATAGGAATTTGGTAGCTTTGCGTTCTTTGAATCGGTAATCGATTTGAAGGACTGATGATCAAGAGAGCACAAGGTGTTGCATGTTGAAGATTTGCCCAAAGGTTCAATATTTATTGAATTGCCAGAGAATTGGATGGGCAAGCTACTGTGCTTCAATGTTGCTTTTCAGGTAATACTTCCTTTTGTTGGTATTTTCAGATTTTATTTTCATATTGTTTCCGTTACTCTGATGAAATTTGTGGATCATGCATCTTGCGACCACCGACTGAAAGAGAATGAGGTGTTAATTGTGCTTTAGCGGTTACCAAACTACTGAAGGGGCTCTCTGCGCGCTTTGGATGTTTGTTTAAATTAAGCCTTGAGGAAACCATTTTGTTTATAAATATTAGCGGTTTGTCGACGGTATACGCTATAAGTTTGAGAAAATTTAACAGTTCATCAGCAAATTAACTTTAACCACTGTGCAAAATAATTAGGTTCCTATGTCAATTAGTTTTTTTCTCCTTCTCTCGGAGCAGTATGTTAATTAGCTCTTTATTCCATTTAGAAACGAATTATAAATGCAAAGAACTACACATGGAAATATTAGGTCTCAGTCGCAAGAAATGCATGCTGCTCGTGCATTTATCCATATTTCTTCTAGCCAGTGTTGCTCTTGTTTGCAGATTTTTAATTGTGCAAAATGTGATATTCTTGATCTTCTTGTGATAATAAGGTTGAGTGATTTGCCCTCTTAATTTAACATGTAAAACGCAGAGGGTATTGATGCTTCCAGAGGATCCTTTTTAATCTAAAATATCATAAAGAGTTAATCAAAGTTGATTGTGGTGAATTTTTATTATAATGCTAAAAGATTTATTTACTTTTTCCCTTTGTTATGTGGACCTGGGTACATAAGCTTTATCATTGCTAGTTGTAAGTTTCTGATTCATCCTATTCCATGAAGCAGTGCTCTTTTTTTCACTTGATAAATGATTAATAATTATAAAGTTTATACTTAACTTCTTATTTCACAAGCTAAGAAAGAACTGTCGAACAAAAGTTGAAGAACTCTATGTGCATGGTTATATCATGAGACGTACCATTGCTTATCTTGCTATGTTATTGATTTTCTTTTTCGATCTGCTTTTTGTCTTTATCCTTGTTATTCCTGAATTTTTTCGGTATACGACAACATTTAGGCTTACTTCCGGTCATTGCTTTTCTTTATTTACCCCATAATTTGTCTTTTCCTATCCAGTGTGGAGGGGGACAGTCAGCTTATAACTCTGGTAAAGGAAAAAGCCGTGAGGGTCAAACTAAATATGGCTTCCACCTGGTGAAAGGTAAAGCCAATCATCCAATGGAGGACTACCATGTGGCAAAGTTTGTACGGATTGATGGACATGAGCTTGGGCTTTTTGCTATCTATGATGGCCATCTTGGGAATGCTGTTCCGGCATACCTGCAAAAACATTTGTTTTCCAACATCTTGAATGAGGTATTATGTGCCTAAACTGTTTGGTTTTTTCACAACATCGTGTGGTTACATTCTCATGCTTGTAGTTTTGGTTAAATAGGGTGGGTTCTGGTCTAATCCTGGTGGGACAATCTCAAAAGCATATGAGAAAACTGATCAAGACATACTCAGAAGTTCGAACTTGGGCCGCGGTGGATCAACTGCAGTGACTGCCATTCTGATAAATGGCCAAAGATTATGGGTAGCTAATGTGGGAGATTCCCGAGCTGTTCTCTCCAGGGGAGGTCAGGCATTGCAGATGACGATAGACCATGAGCCTAGTACTGAACGATGTAGCATTGAGGACAAGGGTGGTTTTGTCTCAAACCTGCCAGGTTTTCTTCTCTCTTATCTTTCCTCCCAAAAGAAGAAGGACCCCCCCCCCCCCCCTTTTTTTTTTGTGTATTGCGTTGTTGTATATGTGACCCTAACTATTATATTACCTTTAATTGATGAATATCTGTCTTGTAATATTCTCTTGTTTGACCTCATAATTTCTGAATATTGGGGACAATGCATATTCACAACATGCTTCTTCCTAACCATTATTTATCATAGTTACCAATGAATTAGGCAGTATATTGGAAAAGAAAAGGGGACTTATCTTTTTCTGTTTCTTTTTGAATTAAAAAAACATGATAGTTGAATGGAGGGAAAAAAACCATCTTGTGATATAAAAAATGTTTTAATCATGCATACTTTTAGCTGAAAAGTTCTTCATCAAAGTTGTGGCATCCAAATATTGATTTTTCAAAATTTCTGTTACTTCTGTGGTTTTCTTTCTCCATTCATATGTTTCATATCTGAATCCTCTGAGTTCTACTTGTTGGAAGTCTTATTATCTACCTCCTCCTTGTACCCGGAGGCAGAGGCAAAACTTTGGTTAATGTTTCAAACGATTATTTGCTCTGATATGCTGATACACACAGAACAAGGCCCTCCTTTGTGCATTCTAGAACAAATTATCTATTTGCTTTATGATTAAACTATTAAAACATACACCTTTATTGATTGTTATTTTTCTATTTTAGTACTCCCTCTGTCACATCATTTGAGCTAACTTTCATTGTCACTAAATATAAGTAATTGTTGTTAGTTTATTAGGTATTTTCCTGATTTTTTGTCATATTATCCATATCTCTCTCTTTTCCCTAGTCATTGTTAGATTGATTAGGAGAAAAAATATTACCTTTGATCTTGACAAAATGGCGGTTGGTGACTTAGAAAATGGTGACGAAGTGAGTAGTTAACATCTTTCCATGTATGGCCTGTGTGGTGGGGCAATGATTGCTCCTAAAGATCAATAAGACATACCTTTCTTTTCAATTATGGAGATGGGATCTCTTATATTCTAATTGTTTACAGATATCAGTAATCAGCTTTATTAGTGATGTCCCTAATTGCAGTATAACTTTTTAAATGAAAACTGAGTAATTGACAAGTGAGTTGATACTTATAGGATCAAATATTGTTTTTTCTTTGTCAAACTCAACTTTAATGATTGATCTATTAGGTTGAGACTGCCGAAATACCAAGTGTCATATCAATTTGTAAGATCTTTCCTTTATTTATCAGTAAGAAAACTTTTATGGATAGTTAAGGAATGGAGTTTGTAATTGTTACTTGCCATTCTTGCATGTGAAGTTAATGACGTATTTCTTGATCAGCTGATTTGTTAGAAAATGCATTGCAAACTATCAGTTACTGCACAGCCAGCTACTGGAGGCCTTATTGGCTGCCATTCTGATATTTACTGAAAATGCCTCCACAGTTTTGTGTTTGAATATTTGATTAGAGAAACCATCATCTATATGAATTATAGTTGCAGAAAAGATTTACTTCTTGCAGAAATATACTTTTGAAATTTGAAAAGCATGATATTTTAAGATGTTGTTCTACCATCCTTTTCTCAGAGAAAGTACTATCTTTGTCAAGATTGGGGTAACACATTCATATGACTTGCATGTGCAAACCAGGAGAAACTATATAATTTAGGTGTTTTTTTAACAGAATGGTCCAGAACTTTTAGTCTAACCTCTTTTTAAATAAGCCCTTGAAAATTTTGACCAGCATTTTAGAATATTTTATTTGGTTTCAGAATATTCTCTACAAGTTATATTCTTGGTTGGCATGGCTCCAATGAGATTACTCATTGATATACGAGTTTTGTATTCACATTTCATAGTTAGAAGGAGTTTGGAAATATGAAAATACTGTCATTTTACTATATAGTAGTCCTTCGTCATTTTTTACAGTTTGTCCATTTTGTTAGTCTAAACTAAATGAGATTGATGAGCTGTATACCTGTAACTTCTTTCTGTGACATGATGATTGAGGGCATTTGTATCTTATTCAAATATGGCTGATGTGAAATACGTACAAATGCTGGTTCATTTCTTTCGACAAAAGAAAGCATCATGTCAACAGCATTCTTTTTTCTCAGCACTCATGCTTGTAAATTGAGGCCTTCCATGGCTCAGCCTCCATTACAGGAAGTGGTGCATCACTTTTTGGTTAAAGTTCAGGCCTTCTGCCTCCATTATAATATAAGGCTTTACAAGCTTTATTTGAAAGGTTATGTAATTCCAAGTTTTCACTTGCTCCTGCAAATATATGGCCTGTTCCTACCACTTTCTACCGTATTCTTATTCCTAATGATTTTTGAGTGGTGCAAATCCATTTGACATTTTGCTGACAGTGACTTGGCAATGCATGTCTGCCTTTGCCTTTAGGCCCTGGAGTATTTATATAACCTGTTTCTTTGTGCTTTCATCAAGACACAAATAAAACTAGAAAAAGTGTAGCATCTATCATAAGATTTCTTAGCGAGTCAGCAGTTTATTCTTGCATGTTTAACCCTGCCTGGTTCATGATAAGTTTCATTACTAAAGCATTCCCAGTCTGGATAACGAACATCTAGTCTTGGGTGTTTCTGTAATCTGTATTTTAATTTTTCACATTCTGCATTGTTATAGGAGATGTGCCTCGAGTCAATGGGCAGCTGGCTGTTTCTCGTGCTTTTGGAGATAAAAGCCTCAAATCACATCTGCGGTCAGATCCTGACATTCTTGATTTCACCATTGATGTCAACTGTGACATTCTCATCCTCGCAAGCGATGGCCTCTGGAAGGTTATTAATTTATCTCTTCTTCCATAAAGTTAAGGTTTCAATAGCTGTCTCGTTCAACATATAAAACTGCAGCAGAATTTGTCAGAGAAATTTATGTTTGCTTTCTCTTTTGTTTGTTGGCAGGTAATGAGTAATCAAGAAGCTGTTGATATTGCAAGAAAAATAAGAGATCCCCAGAAAGCTGCAGAACAATTAATAGCTGAAGCATTGAACGAAGATAGTAAAGATGACATATCCTGCATTGTTGTTAGGTTTAGGAATTCAGTTCTCGCATGAAATCATTCCAAAGCACAGATTATAGAAGCAGAATAAAGAAAAGAGTTATAACATTAGATGATATGATTCACAGTCAGAAACTAGATATATATATATAGGCTTCCTGAACATATTATGTGAAACTTCTGGCACACATTAGGTATATAAGCACACATTTGCCAGAAATCACTCTGAAGAATTACAGAGATAGGCTTAGGAGCTCTTGTAAATTTGGCATTTTCTTCAGCTAGGACCCTGGATTTTATTGTCCTTTTTCTTTTCTTTTTTAAACTTGTTTATATTTAATCAGCAATTGTTGGTGATGTGCAGTGATATTGTTTACATGTATCGTGTTAAGTGTTTATTGCTAATCTTTCTTAGCTTCTCATCCTTTCCTTTTATTAATAGGCTCTAGATGTTTTAGTAAATATTTTATATAATAATTTTTCGTTATGCTAATTATAAAAAATTATTTATACGTATCTTTTAATTATATTTTATAAATTGAATTTTAGAATAAAATTATTTTTTAAAAGGACAATAGATCAGTAGCATGAATCCTCTTCTATCCTTTTCACATCGACTCAAGACATTTCTTGCTATATAGATATGTTTCGTGTTTGTCAATTTAGTGATAAGCAGTAATATTTAGAATTAGTAGGTCTTTCGAGTTCGAGACATGTTAATAGTAGGTGTTATGTCATTTTGGATCCTCTAGGGGAGGGATGAAAGGAGGGGTGGGTAAAAATTTTTTTTAAAAAAAAATGATATATTCCACTCTACCAAATTGTTATTGTTACAAAGAATGATATGGGGACATAAACTCCATACAAAATGAAAAACTTTATGAGGAAGCTTAAGACAATACACAAATCTCCATGGAGATGACACTTTCAAAGGATTTTGAAGAGTACAATGGTAGTATCTTAATTATTGATGTCTCCACATTTCTTTAACAAGATTGAAAACAATTATCATCAATTAAGTGTAAAAGTTTTTTGTTGATACAAATTTGAATTTCGTAGGACTTGTGGGTTCACTTAATTTGATCCTTATTTAATCGGAACACATTTTGATATTTTTACATAATAATTACTCGACATAGAATTTTATACGGGATATGAGAATCTTTTTTTCATATTAGCAGTTTCACTAAAACTTTAGAATGCAAAAAATATTTAACATTTATTTAAAAATGTTTTTTTTTCATTTGAAGTTAAAGAATTTTATTCGATATTATGTTTTGTTTTGTTGGGGTGGGTATTATGTTTTGTAGTAAAATTCGATATTATCTTTAAAGAATTTATAAATTTTACTACAAATTAAAATATTTTATTAAAGATTAGAAGGGAAAAAAACAATTATTGAAACTGAAATAAGAATAACCATTCAATTTTAGAAGGACAATTTTGAGATTAATGAGTACAAAGAGATAGCCAAGATATAATGGGCCGCATTTCTATCACTTGGTGGGTCGTAAGACAGTCAGTTGGAAAATAAACTATAAATGAGAGTTGGAGAGAGGACTTGATGCTTACCCTACCCATCTCGCAGTTGCATAACTCTCATACATCATCAAGGTCTAAACCTGCTTTCGTTCCTTATTATCCTTTCCTATTTTTATAGTTTTAGTTTTAATCTCTACATTGCTGATTAGGGTTTTAGCCCGTCATGGGTTAGTGATGGAGGATTGCGTTTTGTGTGATTATATAATACTATATATGTCATATTTGCCTCTTCTTTCGGCTGCAAGGACTTGAGATCTGAACATCGATTTCTTGATAGCTTTGTTCTGGGGGCGTATAAAAATTTTACTTTTCCAAAAATGGGATCTGTTGATGATGATTTTCATCACTGCGTTGTCTGGATTCCTCCTTTTGGGACAACTTAAAAATGCTGTTTCCACACACTGGTTTGAAAGAAATCTTAAATGGTTTTTTTTTATCTTCTTTTGACATTTATGGATTCCTTTTGTTGGAGAAGGGAGGGAATGGAAGGCATGTAATATTGGTCCATTTCTCATGGAATTTTCCATGCCTTTTTTCTTATCGATTTATAATAAAAATGAATTGGAATTATCGACAGGTGAATGAGATAAACAATGATTAATTTCATAGGTTTTAACTTTTCATCAATAAATATTAGTTTTTTTAATTAAATATTTGAAGATATTTTTTATAATTAATTTTGTAATAAAGGATCTCATGATTGCACTGGGAGATTTTTATTTTTAGAAATAAAGGAGAAATTCTATTAATAGGGGGAGATTTTTATTTTTAGAAATAAAGGAGAAATTCTATTAATAGGGAATGAAATTGAAGGGAAACTAAATGAGCTCCAAACGCCGACTCATCCAGTTAATTTTGTCCTGCCAGAGGAATTCCATAATCATTTTGAAGAATTTTCTGTTGAGTAGAGGAACGAAGGCTGAGCAGCCGGGTACGTTCTTGTTTCTGGTGATTTTGCACTGTCTCCAGCGAGCTTCAGGCTATTTTTTTTTATTGTATATTGTATCGGAATTCAATTTTTTTCCAACCAGTTCTCATCTAAACTAAAAAGTGGAAGACAAAATTGGATATTAATGATTTGAGAAGACAAAATTATGGAAGGGTGAAAGAAAATAAATGTTCGGATGGTCAGCAAAGAAGGAAAATAATTGAGATTCCCATCATAACAACAATAAATTGCAAGGATCACAACCCAATTCTCATTAAGCTCTGTAATTAAATATAACAACAAAGAACTTTCAAATCACAGCAGCCCAGCAGTCACCCTAGCTCTGCAAAATTAAGAAAAAAGAGTATATAAGGAGATACAATCGTCCAAGTAGAAGTTTTCAATACTTTCACGTAAAATTTGCAGACTATTAATAGTTTAGTTATATAACATGTACAGCAATATGCAAGAATATACTCTGTCTAGGTAGGCATTGAGAGTTTAATTCAAGAAGAACCAACCTCCCCATGAGGCTCATCAGGCTTAGATTGCTCACCTGTCAAAAAAAATGAAAGCATCAAGTTAGAATACTTCAAGTCTTCCCATGTGCTACTGGCCTACTGCTGCATCTATCCTAGTTTAGTAGGGAAATCAATGTTTTGTTGGCCCCTATATTACAGTTGCAAGGTGCCATCCCAGTTCTCCTTGCCCAAACACATAGGCAGACCAGTTTCATTACAATTCTCATAATCACTTCTATTCTCAACTTCTAATGAACTGGTGGTGTATAAATGAATGCAAATAGAGGGGGAAGGGAGGTCAAGACCATCCTGACAAGAAGTTTTTACAGCCACCAATCAGAGGGTACCCCCTAATCAAATTTTCAGGGAAAATGGAACCAAGTCTTCCCTCAAAACATCATCTCTAACTATAATTTGTAGACTCTCTCTAATATTTGTAATCAAGCTGCAAGAATTTACAAGAAGACATGATTCTATTTGCCGTGAGAATTGGGTTAAGTGTTGCCTTACGGTTAGTTGTTGTTAAACCCTTTTGTCAAGATGATCAGGACTCAAAACCATTCAAGACAAACATACTAATCGAACTCTGTGCTCACCAGTCAATTCTTTCAACACCGTTCATAACCATACCTGGCCTGAATTTTTAAAACTTGAAAAATGGTATAATACAAAAGGTTGGCTCAATTTTCACCAAATCCCTGTCTACATGTGGAAACGCAAGATCATAATTGATCCCATTGCTGTTCCCCTTCCCCAAACCAAGTCAGTAGATTGTCCGAGGACCCGAACTTACCTCCCTCTTCTGGAAGATCTGAAGTCCACAATGTTAGATTATCCCTAAGAAGCTGCATGATAAGAGTGCTATCTTTGTAAGATTCCTCATTGAGGCTATCAAGTTCAGCGATAGCTTCGTCAAATGCTTGTTTGGCAAGGTGGCATGCCCTGAAACAGGGTGGATATCAGTAAGAAACACTATTTAAATGAAAGATACAGGCATGAATAGAAGATTGAAAGTCACAAAAAAAAAATATACAGGTGAAACACTGCATGAAAAAAGGATATATCAGTCCAAGCACTGCAATCTAGAAAGTAGCATGAAGCTGCTGTCGTTTGGTCAAGAAGCTTGCTCAAGGGATCACCTACATATTATTTTTAATCTACCAAGAAATGCTAACAAATAAAGTTCCTATTAGAAACTGTAAAGACAAACATCCTTTATCACTTGAATGGCACTCGGAATTTATATTAAATATTCATCAATAGAAAAGTTCTAGATAAGAATAAATTAATGGCCCTAGCTAGGTCAAATATGCAAGGACTCAAACAATGGTGTATGGTTGGTTGGAAGCCCAAGTTTGCTTTTATTCCAGGCTAGATGTCTAAGTGCCTCGCAGATATAATCATGCACAAGGATAGATTTCAGACCTTTCGGGGGAGTTCAAGATCTCATAGTAGAAGACAGAGAAGTTAAGCGCAAGGCCAAGTCTAATTGGATGAGTCGGGGGGAGATCTGAGTTGGCAGTAGCAGTGGCAGCCTGCAGCATGAAGAATGTCAGGTTCAATATTATAGCATGCAATAAGAAGAATTCCTAAACAATGGTTGGGCTAATAAATCAGAATGCCAAAAAACCTCATAAGCCTTAAGTGACTGATCTGCTGCCTCTTTACGATGATCAGCGCTTTTGAACTCAGACAAGTAACGGTAATAATCTCCCTTCCTGAAGGGAAAATGAAACTTGAAAGATGAACTGCAATATAACTACATCCATAAAGAGAAACTTAACAAAAGATGGTGGCAACAAATTCAAGTATACCATAAAATTAGTACAGAGAGAAAATAATCAGCTGGAGGAAACTGTTTTCTCCCAATAAACAAAAAGGTCGAAAACCTTATTGCAAGCAAAGCACCCTAACAAAGCAAATCTTCTTTTCTTTTCAGTAACAGATTCCTGTTTCCTTTTGTTTTTCATTATCCATCTGTCTCTTTTTCCTGTTCTTTCATATTTAGTCTTTCACTTGGAGAGATTGTCAGAGGAAAGAAACAGAAGATTGATAAATGTTAATGTTTAAAACCCATTCATCAATAACTCACATCTTGTAGTAGAAGACAGTTGATTCTCCTGCTGAAGAAGCTGGAAGGAGGTGGTCATCAATTACTGACAATATGTCACTGCATATTTTGGTAAGCTCATCTTCAACCCTCTGTCTATAGGACTTTATCCTCTTCACATTCTGTTCATGTCCCTTGCTTTCTTCCTTTTGTTCAATGGAAGACAATATCCTCCATGATGCCCTTCTAGCACCAATAACATTCTTATACCCAACAGAAACCAAATTTCTTTCTTCAACTGTCAGCTCCACATCCATTTTAGCAACTTTCTTCATGGCCTCAACCATCTCTGAGAGAAGAATGAAATTTTTAATAACATAAAATGAGATAAAGACTTAACAAAACCCCATGAGGGACTTAAATTACAGTTGACTCTTATGTGTTATGAGGAAAGGCATACAAATACATGAAACTGACTTCACATACCCTGAAAAGATGATTATCTGTCTATACCACACATCACCAAAAGTTTGAAACACATATTAGAAGAATGGTACTTCAGTATAGTTATAAGGTTATGTTAGGACCTCCCTCGAGGTCAAGCAAATCAAGAACCTCAGGTCACTCTAGGAAGGGCAGTTCCCAAGTACCGCAAACTGCATACAAAAGAACAGTTGAAGAGCTGGATTTCTCTTTCACTAAAGCTAAAACACATACAGAATTCATCCAGCTGTACACGATTAAACAACCTTCATTCAATTATACCTATGATAACGATTTCAGAGATTCAATAACTTCCACAAGGTGGACTGGGAAATGATTATTAAGTCGATGAATCAATAAACCTACAGGTTCACCCAGTACCTCTACCTTCAGTTCAAATGTTGATCATCATTCATTCTAGTACCTCCATCTACAATGAATAAAGTACCACATTACATAAGATTAGGCCTAGAGATCACTACACAGTAGATCAAAGCAGCTTCCAAAGCCCCTACCTCCTGTTCAAAACAGCCATGTCAAAACATCTATTCCTCATATCTCTGCCATACTGCAGATTACCACAGTAGTTTTAGACCAAACCAAGACCCTCAATTTGAAGCACTGTGGTGTGGACCAACAATTCTTTCAATATCCGCTTTGCACAAACTCCAATCCTTTAACTAACCTTCCATGAGCTACGAAAGAATCAATAATCATACTAAACTCTGAATATCTTCCGAGTTCAGAATGCCATCCCTCTGCCCAAACCAAGACTCTCCATCAGGAGCACTGTAGGCAAAAATCTTTGGGTATCTACTTTGAACAAACACAAATTCTTTAACTAACCTTTACATGAGCTAAGCAAGAATCAATAATCATACTGAATACTTAAAGCATAAAAGAATATGCTCAGGCTTTAATCAGAAATGTTTCTTTCCCGCAAATTTTGCTCAACCACTATTGGGAAAAGATTATCAATGTCAAAATTTTCAAGCTCAACAGTAATTACTACTCTGTCCCTTCCTGTATACAATCAAATCTTAATTCATCCAAGTCAATTCAAAGCATGAGAAAGTCCAAAACTTGAATACAACCTTTCCATGTGAACAGTCAACGGAAAAAGGGGGGAGGTGATGAGAGTGCAGGGAAAGCATCAAATAATCTAATACCACTTGCCAAAAGTGAACTAAGCATAGCAATCACTCAAGTCGCATGTTACACAGTACACAGAATTCCGCTGATCATAGAAGGAAGAAATTTAGCGCACACAAATGAATGCGAAGACAGAAACGATCAGATTCCTGCTATCCGCGAACAAAGAAAATATCCCAAAAGTCCAAATCCACCCTTTAAAGTCCAGAAAATTATCAGAATTCAAAAACCTACCCAAATAAGAACTGAATACCAAAATCTTACAAAGATCATAACTTTACCAAACACCAACTAGAACAAACTTAGTACAACACAGAATTAAACCATCAATCATGTTCACTCAATCATTTTCGAACTACACTTCAAAATAAGGAAGTCCCAGTACTTAAAACATCAAAATAAACCAAGAATGTGAAAAATCATTAACAAACACTGCCCATAAACTTTAAAAAACAAATAAATAAATAAATTATTGCAAGAAATCAACCGCTCTACCATCATATCTTTCTGCTTGCTCTGCAAGCCTAGCCAAGTAAACTTGCTGCTCTCTCTCCTTCTCCATCTCTCTGCTGTCTCTCTCTCCTCTCTGGTTTCTGCCTTGGTAGGGGAATGGTAGTAAATGAAATGATGGATTCTTTCTCTATTTTGTTTTCCTTTTTTTTTTCCTTTTTTTCAAAAGAGGACAAAAGAAAAGAAAATTAGTTTTGCTGCAGCATGGGACCCATGGGAAAGAAGGTAGTAACTGCTCTGTTTCTGCCGTACGTGATGGCTGCTGAGTGGCTACACCGACGGTTAAAAATCAGCCTTGTATTCTCCGGTTGAATCTGGACCGTACAGTCAAATTGGAGGGGGCTCTTACCCGATCTGGATCCCTTTTTAAAATGGATCCCGAAATCCGGACAATCCACCACCATCCCAACGCATTCTCCGCCAGCCCTCTACGCTGCCTCAATCATCTGTTCAGACTGTCCTTTTGTTTTAAAAAAACCATTTTTTCGTACCAAATTTCTTTTTTTAAAAAAAAAAAAAACCCCAGTGTTTTCTGCATCGGATGCGGATGTTAGTTTTAAAAATATATATATATTTTTGAGATGCACCACTCTAAAACCTATTTTTAAAAGAAAAAACCCCGGATCCCATTTGGAAATGCGACCTTTATTAAATTTGAAAACAAAAAAACATTTTTTAGGTGGTGTCATATGCACTCGAATAGGTACTTATTCCATACTTAATCAGATTATAAAAAGTGGAAACAGCCAAAAAGGTGCAAATTCAAAGCTCAGTGGGACTGGGAAGAAGCAGCTTTGATACCTCTCTGCCAGCCATATTCCCCTTTTTCTTGACCTCTTTATTCACATTTTCTTCCCCACCGTTCTTCTTGTTCCGCCATTGCTCAAATCCATTTGATCTTTCAACCATTGGAAGGGTCTTTTTACCATTAGTCTCATTCATACCAGTCACATTCACATGCTCATATCCAATCTGTACTTCATTTCCCTGTTTTCCCTCTGCAACATATCCAATTCCGTTTTCATCCAAAGACACATGCCTTTTAGTACTTCCATATCACCCTAACTGCTTTCACTCTTCTTTTCCTTCACTTTATACACTTCCTTCACCTCATCAACCCTTGCAATCCCAAACTTCTCAGTCAAATAAGGCATTTGCATACTTAGATCCTCCGGGAAATTGAGTCCCCAGCAGATATTCATGCAAACCCTATTGGAAACAGGCATTTCTGTCCTTGCCATCACTAATGTCCCCTTCAAGATTGAATCTTTGACATTATTATCCAGGAAAAATAATTCAAACTCACTGGTTTTCCAACGGGACGAACCCAAGTGAATTAGCAGTATCTCCATTTGAATTAGCATTAGGAGCCGGGGTTAGAGCAAGTGGACGTCCTCAGAGAAAATGCGCCCAGCTGGGGCTTGAGAAGTAGAGAGAAAACTGGATAAGAATTGGGATTATTCGGACAAAAAGAGAAATTGGCAGAGATAACAAGAGGTGAATCTTTAGGAGACTCAAAGACTCCAATACCTGATTTGAGAGAGAGTGTGAAGGGGCGGCGGTGGGGCAGTGGAAGCAGAGGTGGAAGTAGTGGAGTAGGAAAGTTTCAGAGTTGGACTAGACGCGAAATTAGTTGACAGAGAAAGGGAAAGGTCAGAAGGATAGTAGGCAGTGGTGGTCCTCGTGGAGAAGCCGGCAAGAAAAGGAAGGTTGAAGATGGTTATGGGGATGTTGGCACGGAGGAGCAGTGGCAGGTGCTGGTGGTTTTTGTTGGGGTGGGTATCCTGGACTGTAAGTGAAAACTTAATCTTTTTCTCACCTTCTCTTCTCTGTAGAACTTAAGCTGAAATTCACTGAATCTCCATGGACTCTCATTCTGAGTACTTGTTTGTTGGTAAATTCTTTTGTGAATTGGGAATTCTTCCCCTTTGCTTTGAGTTGCTATGTTCGCATTTGGTTATGCGACCCAAGGGTTTTCGCTTTGTTTTTTTTCCCTTTTAAATGGTTTTCAAGGTGCTACACCACCTCAAAAAAAAAATTTCAGAAAAATGTAAAGTTAAGAAAGGTGCGGATTTGCTAAGACGCATTCCGGAGTGTGACTTAATGCGCACTCTAACCGTTATCGTAACGGAATTCTTGCTCTGCTTGGTTGGCTGCATGAGCACTGTAACAAGAATTTCGTTACAGCAACGATTGGAACGTGCATTAAGACATGGTCCGGAATGCGCAATAAGGCAGCAAAACCGAAGAAAGGAGTAGGTTTATATATATATATATATATATATAAAGGCTTTGGACAAATGCATCAACTCAAAAAAAAGAAAAATTTATAAAACTAATACCTGACAGTAGAATTGGGTGTTGGATTTATTCCAATTAATCCCATTCAGTGGGCTAGATTAATTAATCATTAACGGCCAGTTAATTAAGTGAGAT
>JAOXNR010000031.1:5396147-5417334 GCA_028571225.1 Parsonsia alboflavescens
CATGTGTTTGAATAGGTGCTAAAGTATTAGTGTTTGGGAGTTTCGGGATCCAGGTGACAGAAATAATCTCTCATTTGAAAAAAAAAATTTCCTATTAGACCTTTTTTTATAAGTTCCTAAAACAACAATTACATTCTTTAGTTAATTACTTTTGTAAATTTCTTCAATACTTCATTAATTAGAAAAGTACTTATCTAATGAAGAGAAAAGATTTTCGTAGACTAAATTATCACAAACTAGACGGAAATGGAGAAGGGGGGTATTCCCTCTATCTCAATCCCAAAGAGTATAAACCAATAAAAGCCATCTGAAATGACTAGAACTTCTTAAATACAACAAATTATAGGTAAAATAATATTAAAACTTAATTATTTTTCTTCTCTATAGTTACAATTATCATTTTTTTTACAATTAATGCAAGAAAATATTAAATAAAGGATCAAATTATAAAAGGAAAAAAAAAATACAATCTTGCATTAGTAATTACACGACGACTTATATTTTAGAATAAATCTATGAAGGTGAACGGAAGGGCAAGAGACCCTAATAAAAGATTTCCCTATAAAAAGATTGAACGGAAGGGCATGATATCTCTAAGCCAATCGATTGAAAAAGATTTCCCTATAAAAAAAATGGAAGTCCAAAATCCTTCTTTTTGGGAGAAGCGAGTGTTAGCCCGCTCATCCACTAGCACAAGTGAATAGCAGAAGCACATCAAGTGTGTGTAGAACAAAATTGGACTACCTAGCCCCATCAAACAGGTGTCCATTCGATATCAGATACACGATATTTATGGCCATTAATGCACCACCTAACTTTGTCAGACATTTAATACAAAGACGATTCAGGTAATATAAAAGAAAAGGTATATCTAAAAACAATGGATTCTTATCCCTTCCAATGTTATTCAATCTTAATTACTACAACTACACATTTAATGTCACTCCTTCCTTTCCCTAACGATTAATCATCAAAGAAGGCCAAAGAATTAATCTCTTTGAATCTTTATTGCACAAGGTCAAGCCCTTTTAAGAGAAGATAGCATGACAACATCCAACAATCACGTCGATAGCAATCAAAATATTCGCTTAACCAATATAGTCGTCATTGTACTTGTTACTATTTTTCACTTTGATCATTAAATTACAAAATCAATTAATTTAACTATTATACTTCATATTTCAAGACTATTTAGACACTCTATAGCAGTCTGATTGAATAACCGTGTAAAAATATAATTAATTTTCGTTAATAATATCACATGATTTGTCATGTCACTAAAATTTGCATTATCAACTAAATTAGATGTAAAATTTTTCTCAATGACATTCAAATTATGTGTCAATAAAAAATTAGATAAAAGAAGAAATGATAAAATGATGAAGATTTTTTTAGCCAATATAATATATATTAGCAATATTAAAGACCACATGACATTATCACTAAAAATTGATTATATTTGATACTATTATTTAATCAGATCATCATAAAGTGGCTAAATTTTCTAAAAACTCAAAGTATAATGATTAAATTGTTTAGAAACGAGAAGTATAATGGTTAAATTAACCGATTTTGTAAATTAGTGGGCAAAGTGAAAAGAAATGTCAACTTTGATGATCACATTGTTGATTAATCTTGGAAATATTCCTTGAACATTCATTTCTCAAGTATATTCCGGATTTTTGTAGCATCGAAAGCACTGACATTTAAAAATAAAAAGAAGAAGAATAGAGGTAGATTTATATTCTGGGATAGTGAGGATAATAATTTCATTCAGTTTTGAATCAAGAAACATAACATTAGTGGTGAGGTTTGTGTCGGAGGAGCTCATGGCTTCCATCCTGGAATCCAAGATGTACGAAGAAGAGGGCCCCAGAAGCAAAACCAGAGAAACAATGGTCCTGTCCTATCCTATCACATGGAAAACGCTCTCACCCCCACCCCCGTTGCCCCTCCCCCAGGCCCAGGTCACGACAGTAATGAGTACTAATCAGGAAGGTAAGATGGGATGGCATGGGAACGTTCACCAAAATGCATTTTGGTCCCAATAATCATCTCCTCAAAACATCCTTCTTCCTCCAGTGGGAAATCATTGACGGTTCTTAGAGCAACATGTGTGGTGCCCCAAGAAGATACCAATCCAATCTCAACTGCCACTCCACTTTATTATACAAGAAAAGTGAAAAGAAAAGAGATGGGGGCAACAAATATATATGGCTGTGATTTGGTACATTGCCATTGAAGACCGTTGAGCTTTCTTGGAGAGAGCATACCAAAGGCAAGCAGGGTCAAAGTCGGGGGGAGTAGTACTTCGTTGCACAAGGCGCTACACACTAAGTGACTATTGCCAACCCTAGCATATGGTCCATAGAATTGATTGTTGGCATATGCATTCATAAGAACAAAGTACTGAATTAGTTGACAGCCATTTAATTTCACCATTGAAATTAGGCGTACAAAGAAGCCAGGTCTATTTTGAACCACTAAAGGTCACATCTGCAACCATACAAATCGGACATTTGCCAAAAAAGAAAGACACATAAAGAGACCCTACTCTGGCTGAACTGGTCTGAATCTTACATGACCAGCAGTGGAAGCTGCAGTCTGTTATCTTCCCTGCAGTTGTCAACCCGGTTCAGAACTAGTGGAATAGAACTACTACTTCCTAGCTTATTTATACAGTTTGGTTAAATCAGAGGATCAAGATGGGTTAAGAAACCCATAACTGATGAGAAATAATTTATGAATTCATCACAGGCACACTTCGGTTTCCTATATCAGTTAGCTCATACTTATTCATTCAGATGAGCATAAAGGGGAGGCGGATTATATCATATGGAAGTACCACAAGGAAAAAACTGGATAAATTAAACTTAGGATCATACAACACAGACACAACAAAAAGAGGCTTTTAAATATGAAGCTATACAGATACAACCAGGTCTTTTTTTTTAAAAAAAAAAAAAGCTAGGTGAAATAAGTTCTATTCTAAAGTACACTGAAAGAAGCAGGTTGCTTCAGAAGTCCAATATTTTTCAACTTTTTCCTTCCTATCAGAAAAACACATGGGCCCAACCAGAGAGGGAGGGGCCCAACAAAGTTAGCTAAAATATCTCTTGAGGGTAGAAGCTCTTATGAAACTGCAGCAACTGTTATATACCCTACACTTAACTGCCACTAGATGAAATTCTGCAATTCAGCTTACTGGTACAACCCGGCTGGCGCTGGCATCTCCAAATGAAACAGAAGCTAGAGACTTGGAAGCCCATACTTTTGCATTCATGGCTCCTTCCTGAAAATTGCTTCTCTTGTAAGGATCCTTTAGGTGTCTAAATACCTGCATTGCTTGATTAACGTAGACAGAAGGATGAGCCCACAAGTTCCTCAGTCTCGTGTTTATCGCATACCTTGTCCAAGCTAATTGAGTGGATCTTTGCAGAGTAGGGAAAAAAAGGTAAAGCAACCTCAACAGCACAAATGCGGTGGCCAGGGCCAAATATGTCTCCTGCCGGAACAAATTTTCAGGAGATCTAGCCCACGAGAATGGACAACTTTCTACATCACTGGTGTTGTGCTTCTGTTTGTCCAATGACCATCCAATCTTGTCCAATGGTATTCCGTTAGCTGGTTCTGGATCAATATCTATACCAAAGAAATTTAACCGATGAAAGGATTCCTTTAAGAATATAACTTCCTCAAGTTACTAGAAGTGAGCGCATGTACTTGCTCTCTTTCAGTTTAGGATAGACAGCTAGGATGTTGTTTTCCCTTATTCTTGACTTATATGAATTCAAGAATAAGAATAAATAGAATAAAATAAAAAGTAAAGAAGTATTCGGATGCTCTAGGAACAACGCTTGAGATGCGATGCGTAATCTGCTGATGATTTAAATGTTCAAGACCACAAACAAAAGACAATAAAAGTTCTAAAGGAAAATTCTAAAAGTAGCAACTTTTATCAGATAAAACACGTCTGATAATGACAACCTATGAGAATCGTAGGCAACATGCCTAAAGAGCCAAACAAGTGACAACTGTACTCATAAGGGAAGGCCCTTTGGTAAAATCAACAAGCCATTTTCAGTAAATAATATAAGTAATAAGCCAAAGAGATTAAAAGAAACTACTGTATTAATCGCTTCAAATTTCCCTGAAGATACAGATGGTCCATCAAAAGGAAAAGACTAAAAGTACCATATAGAAGGAAAATTATTTTCAATTTCCTTGTCAAGCGTCTCTTGAAGCAGGGAATAGGAAGAAAAAATACCAACACAATAATCATCTATGCATCAAACGATGAGGCATTACAAGGACTTACATAAGCTTTCAATAATGTCAAAAGAAAGGCAGCACGATGGTGACAAAGAAGACAGAAAAGAAGATGAACCGATAAACCTAAGGCCAAGGAGAAGGTAGCCAACTTCCACCAAGAATAAACATTAAGCAAGAGCAGAAGCTGGGGTGAGGAAAGCGACGGAGATGGCAGCAGGAAATAAAAGGCATGAGAGTTTTGGGCTGTCAAGAAGTCTGATTAGCTTATACTCCCAGCATGTCATTTTATCTCTCTGACTCCGAATAAACTTTTATCCCACAGTATCTGTCTCATTAGGAAATCAAGGGTGAATTAATTGTCATTTTTTCCAAATTTACTCTTTTTTTAATAGAACTATTTTTCCCCCACAAATTTAAATACAAGCCATATAAAGTGTAATGGAAATAAGAGGGAATATCTAAGCTATTAGCAAGCTTTAAATAACTTGGAAAAATTGAGTATACTTAATAGGGAGAGAAAAAATAAGTTGGGTCTTAAAAGGTAAATTTAGAAAAGATGGACTGATGAACTAAAGAAACCATTTTTCTTAATACTCACATTCTTGGTTAGCAGAGACAGATAAAATGGGACAGAGGATGTACTACAAACTATTGATAAAAAACCCTAAGGACTGAATTGAGAAGCTCAATTCTAACACACTATTCTAGAGATTTTGAATTCTAATGCCCTCTCACTTACTAAAAAAAAATTATTGAAAGTGTCCTTTGATCTGAACAAGTTTACCATAGGAATTTTGTATTGAACTTATCATGGAAGATCACTAGTAGAATATCTTACCAGTAATATCCTTATAGAATGTTGCAAGAGAATTCATTGTTCGTGAACCATGATAGCGCACCAGCAAGGTGGAATTTAGAAGGAAAATGGTTGGGAACCCATGAACTCCATACTTTGAGAGAACACTGAAAATATTAAACAATGTTACCATCAACTATAAACTTAAAAATCAATAGAGATCCATAGCGATAAGATACGTTGCTCAAACCTTGGCCTCACAGCTCTCTCTTCAATAGCAAAATGAGCAATTGAAGGAAACAAGGAAGCCAGAATGGAAAAGGTTGGTTTGACAGCTGCAGAGAAAGGACACCAAGACGCATAAAAGAGCAGAGCAACATAATCTTCTGTATTGTCATGCACTATATACAGCGCCCTTTGCAATGAGCCCTCATCTCCCTTCACAACAGATGCATAAAAACTCAATTACAAGAGAATGCATGTCATGGCAAATTGTGAGTCAAATAGAATGGTATAGAGCTATCATAACATAAAACGATGAACAATATTTGGCTAAAAAGAATTTTCAGAGATCAAGTGTAATTAACACGGGAAGATGAAACATTTTTGCAAAAAGCAACATGTTTTCCATAAGCATTTCATTTTCAAAAAATAAAAAAAAACCAGATTAACCATGTTTGGACCATTGATATGCAGCTTCGCAACAACTTAAATTTCTTGCTTTTCGAGCTCAAACGGGTAAACAGGGATTGAATTTAACTACTTAACAAGCCGCCTCGTGGATGGCCAAACACAAATTCTCTATAAAGGCCCATGTGGTCAAGAATCAAATGGACAAAACACAACAAATTTGTTAATAATAGGAGTTGAACCATAGACATCTTACTCTGATGTCATGTTAAATTTTCACTTGCTCCAATAGGTTAAGCTGATAGAGAGTTAAATTCATTTAACTTAACATTTCGGACATAGGTTGTCTCTTAAGAATAAATCTTTTGCCAAAGAAATCAAAGAAAACAATATTTTAAAAATATAAATGATTTAGTTTATCCCATCTCCAAATAGGTTTATCCAGCACTTATCTTCTACAGATAGAGAAGTTAGCCATGTGAGAGAACACTTTTCCCAACCAAGATCAGTACCCTGAAAAAGGTATGAGCTTGCACAGTGACAAATGCAGAACAACAATTTTATGGTACAAACATATAATCATATAAAATTAGGGTCAAATCTTTAAATTCTGTGGAGTCAATATACATACACTAAGTATACTATTTGGAAAACTTCAGTGGGCCACTTGCCTCCACAATGTCCAATGTGCATCCACATCTGTCACTAAGCATGCAATGAGGATGAAGGCTGAGGAAGACAATCTCCAGGGAATTGAAATATCATGAAACATAGATAACCAAAATCATAAGATTCAAAAGAACTAAAGTCTTCATCCGGCCCTGGCAAAGGCTCAACTACATCGCTATGTTTCTCTTATAACCCCGAAATTTCTGAAACTGATCTGGTGAATAATATGCCAAAAGAGACCTAGCCTAACCACTTACAGAAATTAGACACTAGAACCGACTTCCAATAATAGATATTAGAGGCAAGACAAGATGAATTTATTCCAGATTTTCATCCATGAAAGAGCTTTTCAATCTCCACATAAGTTTGTTACCGTTTCCTCAACCTTTATTTCAGAATAAATCTGAAAAAAAGAAAGGCATGAAATCACACCCAGAATATTTTATTTGTGAATAGAATGAAGGCAGTTATCAGAAGAGATCTATCCTTGGAAAAATTATTAGCTTTATTCTGCATACTTGCTTTTCTCATGAAATTCAAGAAAGTTCTGTAATCATATAACCTACCAACCCAAATCCAATGGCTTTCTATAACACTGTGTTTTGTACTTATTCAAAGAAGATAAATGATGGCAGCCACAGCAACGGACAATGGACAAAAAACTACAAGTATATGGTAATAATACAATATGCTAAAGAATTTGCCCTTGCGCATTAAACCAATAATACAAATGGTTTGTCCTTTCTTTGAGATGTTAATAGGTATTCTCCTTTATGGTAAGCTAAAATCAGTCTGACCAGTACAGGTAGCCCATAAGAGTTGAAGACTTTCTGCATTTCTCATTGACACCAAGTGGAGAACTATGTCAGGTGATGATATAACTATAGTTCAATAAATGAAGATATATCTATCCGGAGAAAAATGAAATATAGAAAGATAATGAAGTTGCCATCTTCTTTGCAACACAGGATGGATCCATCAACATGACCATTTTCTTCTTTTTTCTCATTTTTTTACCAATTTACTGTAATCTCAACCAATGACATAGTTTTAGAATTGTTAATTAACGGCTGTACTAATATGTATAAAAGATAAAAAGGCAAAACCACCAATTTAACCATTGAAGTTGCAGAACTTTATTTTTTTTAATTTGACGGCTCACCTTTCAAATGGTTCAATTTGACCATTTAACTTTACATATTTGACAATGAAACCAGTACATGGACATATCGTAGTCAATGTTCACAAAGTTAAATGGCTAGAATGTCAAATCTACGAAGTTAAATGGTCAAATTGAGAGGAAAAAACACGTGCATCTTAAATTGGGCATTATCCGAAAGAAAAAATGATAATCTTTCCACAGCATCATTCCTATTGACCATCTATTGCTTTTTTCCCCTATGTCACCAATTTATTTCAAGGACAAATAGTGTAACGTCACAAGAAATAATAAATCTATCCTTAGGCAAAGACAAATGAAGAAACCGCAAATTCTCAAACAATATGAATCCTCAAAAATTTCTTCATCGTTTTCCTTTTGTCATCAATTAACTCAAATGTTGCAAACTTGTGCTCAACGACAAAAGAGCAAACGTGATTATAGTGTCACTCTCATCTTTAACCTGTTTCCCTTTGGACACCAGTTTACCCAAATATAACAAAGTCACGTGTCTTCAGGTAACATATAGAAGAAGAACCACCAACTTCTTGAATAAGATCATCCACGTGACATTTTTCTTCTATAATCCATGTGACATTTTCCTTCTTTTTCCTTTCTTACCAAGATACTCCAATGTCAACAAAAACCATGAGTCATCACACCATTTGCTAACCAAAGTAAGTTGTGCGAAAGAAGTGCCATCTTCTCAAACAAATCAGTCCTAATTTGGGTTTTCCGTTTCTCTTTTCCTTGTGAATTTACTCCAAAGTCCAAGGTCCAATAAAATCTTGTCATTTCAACATTTTCTAAGTAAACTCATGAAAAGTTCACCTGAGTTATGACAAAAAAAAGAAATGATATTTTCCCATAATGGACACGGTTAACTACGACAGTGTCTCATGTCTAAAAACTCAGCTATACTGCGAGCTCATGTGCTGCAAACTTAATGGAAGAAATATCTACAGAATCATCTGAAGACAAATGGCAAAGCAAGATAAAACCCAGTTGTCACTTCATAAGATCATATAGCAACAGCATTCATTCATAAATAAATTAGGAAGATTTATTGGCACTTTCGTATGACAAATATTATGCAGCAAAGGATATAACTTTATCATCAATTTCAAATTTTCACACTCATTAAGCAGTCCATTGCAAACACCAAGACTTCCCATTGAATAAACACCTTTATTTTTCTTAATTAAACATGCATTTCTATATATTTGCAGAAAAGAACAGAATCAGAGTCCTGATTTCAGAGATAAACTAAAAGAAGAACACATCTAAGCAATCTGCATCGGGCTTAAATGTATCAAAAAAAAAAAAAAAAATCACGAAGGAAAGCCAAGAGAGCTCACTTAATCAATTAACAACAAAAATTAATATATATATATATATATATATATATATATATATATATATTATTAGAAAATATAAAAATAACTTCCAAATGAACTACAAGGAAACTCCACACCAACACACACACCGAAAAGAAAAAAAGAACCATAAATATACCTCAATTGCTCCACTAATGTAAAAGGAGCCGATCTCATCTACAGGGCATGAATAATCTTGAAAACCCAAGAAGGAATCTTGAAGAGAAGTTAAGGGACAAAAGGGGCGTGAGGAAACCTTAACGATGTCGGTGCAGGTTATGCTCCCCAAGAACAATATCATAATAAACCCAGCTCCCAAACCCTCGAAACCTGCCATGTCAGGTATCCGAATATATTATTCTCCTCCAAGAATTAATCTTAAGAACACAAAATTTTTCTGTAAAATCGATTATTGTGTAATGGGAGAAGAAGAAGAACACAGAGAAAAAGAGGGGAGGAGGGCTAAGGACCCAGGCAGGGACAGAGGAAGGAGGAGGAGGAGGAGGTGGGTGCCGAAAGCGCCCAGCGCATGTTAGCTTCTAAGGCTAAGGGTTGTTCTTTTGTTTTGTTTTGTGTGGTGTTAGATTCGGAATTTTAAAATTTTACTGCAGATGACAATGAATTAATATTTAAGATTGTCTGATTAATCAAAATAGAATAAACCAATGAGGATAATTTAAATAAAATATTTAATTTTGACTTTTTTGTAAACAAATATTTGTTTGTCTGATTAATCAAAATTAAGGTCAATATTTGTAAACAAATACATTTTATAAATATTTATATATTTATATATTTATATATACACATCAAATTAAGATTAATTTTGATCCAAATAATTTAGTTGGATTGCTTGATAATAAATTTCAAATTATAATGATTATAAGTCATTATCTAATTCATACTCATAATCTTATTGTCATGGACAATTGTCTAACATATTTTCAATTTAAGATCAAATTTAAAAAAATTTCTCAAGGAGCTTCTGGTGAGATTTCAAATAAATTTTGTAAAAGGAGTTTCCTATTGAATTTCATTAAATAATTAATGTAATTTTTGAAAAAGTTTTGCATATGTGAATTACCCATTTATCATTTGTACGATTCTTTAAATAAGTAATATAGAGATTTACAAATTGTTCCACAAAAATTGAAAACCAATAGGAGAAAAAAAAAAGAAGAAAGAAAGATAAAGAAAAGGCTTCCTCTTATATTAGAAAAATATTAAAATTCAATGTTTCATCTCTTAAATTAATTAAAATTTTATTTAAAAAATGAATTAACAGCATATTATTATAACATTAAAAATGAATTATATCAATTTTTTTAAAATAATAAGTCAAAATAGAATATTAGACGAAGTATTACCACCATTCTGAACTAAAGTGCAAACATTTTACATAAGAAATGATACTAACAATTCTTTAAAAAAAAAAAAAACTCAAAATTACAACAAAAAAAAAAAAAAAAGGGAAAATCGAGCCCCTTGAGTAATTGTGGGAGTTATACACTAAGGAGAGTAAAAAATACTCCATCCATCACTATTTATAATATATCAACGGTCATTTTGTTAAAATTAAGATATTTTTTTCTCTTAAAATGTCTTAATTGTAATCAATTTAACAATAGTGACTCTTAAAAAGAGATAGGGAATGAGTAATATGATAAAAAATCAATAAAATACCTAATTAACAAAAAATGACTTATAATTATTGCGCAGGAAAGTAGTTAAAATGTATAAATAATGACTGATGGTGTATTTTTGTTCAATAAGATAATAGCAAAAATTAACCAGAAAAACTGTAAAAAAAGATTAAGGAGATACAAAAATGCTATAGAGTGCTATGGAGCACACCTTATGAAGTGCTCTAGTTAAGTTTCTAGTGGTCAAAATTAATGATCTGTTGTCTTTTTTAATATATATATATATATCTACATAATTAATCAAATAGAATAAAGTTTATTTTATTTTTTTAAGGTATAGTTTATAAAAAAATATTTGTAAAAATAATTTTTTTGTAGAAGAATTTATTTTTTCTAATAATTGGTTGTTAACTTTGATGGTTCAAGACTTAACTGATATACCCCATAAGATGTACTCTATAGCACTCTATAAGTAATGCTATAAAGTGCACTACTTATAAGGATCAAAATATCCGACGATCAAAATTAACGATTAACATCTTATTTTATTTTTAAAAAATAAATTCTTTAATAAATTTTTTTTTTTGTTTATATATTTTATATATTATATCTTAAAAGGATAATATTTATCCTAGAGATATTAGATTAAATTTATTTTTTAAAAAATAAAAAAAGATAATTAAGTGTCAATTTAATTATTAAAGACTTAAACAAAACATGATATATATATATAGGGGAATGTTATAGAGTACTACGGAGCACACTTCAATTAAGTCTGTAACGACCAATTATCTTATTTTTTAAAAAAATAAATTAAAATTTATTCAAATACTCATAGGGTTTAGTTTATAAAAAAATATTTGAAAAAAAATTTTTTATAAAAAAATTTATTTTTTTTAATCATTATTAATTTTGATTGTTAAACACTTGATTAAAATACTTTATAAGGACCTTATAAATTACCTTAACCTTATATCGGTTTTGCTAATGCGCGCTCCAACCGTTACCGTAGCGGAATTTTTGCTACAGTACTCATGCAGTCAATCAAGTGAAGCAAGAATTCTATTACGGTAACGAATTCTATTACGGTAACGATTGAAGCGCGCCTTAACAAATCCGAACCTTATATATATATATATTTGCAAAGAAGAGAGGGAGACATGGATAAATCTACTTTGTCTCTTAGCGCGTGAAACAAGGGCTCACACTCATGGAGGAGACAACAAGGGAAGGGACGGTACGTACCCTTCCAGCCTCTTGTGTCCGTTAATAACCACGGAAGCACTTTAAACAATTTTAAAAAATTCTTTTGCTAGGAATTTTAAAGGCAAATCATCCTATTTAGTTCCATAATTTTTATTTTTCAGTCCTGTAGGTGTAATTTTTTTTTTTTTAATCATTGGGGTTTCTTAAAGTTTTTATGGGCGACCTCTAAATTCTTTTCATAGGAAAAGTACATTTTTCAATTATTTTTATTGGAAAATTTATTTTATTTCAAAATATCCCAACACTTTTAGTGTTTTACTATTCAACAACATTCTTTTTCACCTATTTAGTCCTCTAACAATCATTTCATGGCTCAGGTCTAATTTTTTTGGTCATCGATGATCCTTTAATATTTTACGGGCAACTTTCTAAATCCTTTTCATCCAAAAAGTACAATTTTTGATCATTTTTTAAGAAAAAATATTTCATTTCAAAATATTGGGGTATTTTTGATATTTTACTATTCATCAAAGGTTTTTTATCAAAATAAAAATTCTTATTCTCAACCACTGCATCTTCTCTTTTCTCAGTTTGTTGTATGCTGATTAAAACTACCAACGAGAATTTATAAAGTAAAAGGAAAATAGAGATGGGCAAGAAGAAGTTCAAGGCCCTCCACCCAATAAGTGAATATATTCTCCTAAGGGAAGTTTGGAAAGGAAGGCATAGTCAGTATGGACAGACAACGAAGGCAATTGACGAATTTCCAGTGTTTGGATTATCGATAATTTAGACACTTGCAAAGATAGGTTTTCAATATAGGGATTATTGGTATTGGCAACTCAGGCACTTGTAGAGATGGCATTATCCCAGGAAAATTCAAAATAGAAATCTCTGGCACCGACAACATTGGAATTGCAAGTTCAATAAGAGTAAATATGGATTTAGAACTTCAACGGGTTCAATTATTTTGAGAAGCTAACGAGCTTCACCAAAGTTATTTGATGTATTATTGTTCAAAGCCAAAAATGGAAAGACAAATAATTTGATTGTTTCCATTTTTCAGAATAGGATCAATTGGAAGTTGTGAAGTTGTCTTCACTGGGGAAAGCCTTTTTGCTCTCCCTCATTTCTCTCTTTCTACTATAAGTTTGGAATACCGAAAGATCATTTGTGAACTATAGATTTATGTGACGGTTTTTGAAAAGAAAAGAAGATACAATGTTTGAGAATAAGATATTTTATATTAAAAAAACTATCGATGAACAGTAAAATATCAAAAATTTTAAATTTCCCTAATATTTTAAAATAAATTAGTTTCTTTTTTATGTTTGCCAAAATGATTGAAAATTGTACTTTTCGGGTGAAAAGGACCTAGAAGCCCATAAAAAGTTAAAGGACTCTTAATGACAAAAAGAAAAAAGAAAAGAAAAAGGACATGCATGTCCAAGAAATAATTGTCATAAGACTAAATAGCCAAAAGAAAATGTCGTTGAAAAGTAAAATATTGAAAATGCCCCGATATATTAAAATATATAATTTTTTGGGCAAAAATGACTGAAAAATGTAATTTTTTTGGTGAAAAGGGTTGAAAAAGTTGCCAGTAAAAAAAAGTTAAAGGACCCCAATGACAAAAAATAAAAAAGATTTGGATATGCAAGATCAAAAAATAAAAGTTACTTGACTAAATAGGTGAATTTGCCAATTTAAATTATTTATCAAAGAAAAAAATTATTCTATCTAAATTTGAATGTCTCTATTTTTATTTAAATGGTTAAAAAATAAATGTTTCTTTTTAAAAAAAATATATGGATACATTTGATCTAAAGTCTCCCACCAATTTTTTGATCATCGACTAATCTAAAAATTCAACTAATAATTATATTAATGAAAAAAAAATAAAGTAGTAATTTCATGAAGAGCCAAATTCACTCCTTATATTTTTAATGAAATCAAAATATGTCATTCAAATTTGAATGAAATTAGCATTACTTTCCTCGTAAGGGAAAAAAGAAAAAATCCCTCAATTTTACCTATAAAGGCAATGAAAGGGGAGAGAGACAATTAGGCTAAGAAAAATTACATTTCAAGATCATAACTCTATACGTTTATTTTAAAATGGACACATTTTTTAATTTAAACTTTCACCAATAATATTCTTTATTTAATGAGTTATCTCACACCAATCCATAATGTCCCTTCGTCTAGAATTGAATGCTCTCATTCTACTTTCAATCGTTCGGAATTGAATATCTTATTTCCTAAATTGATTAAATTTTTACAAAGAAATTGATATTATTATATTAAAACTTAATTAAGTTAAATTTTTTCGATAAAATTTTTTAAAGTGAAACGAAAGGAAAGGAGTACAATTCCCTAATTTCAACTTAATCAAACCACAAAGGTACTCCACGCAAGTAGTACATGGTAACAATTAGTCTTTGAAATGTTAAAAGGAATATAGACTATATAATTTCAAGTGATTTCTTACAAATTAAAATAAAATAGCGTAGCATGAAAACAATTTGACCAAAAGGAGTCAGTAATAGTATAGGTCTTAGTATATCTTAAACACATATTACATTACATGTATATAGTATTTAAGTGGCTTTTTAATGGAGCAATGAAATTCCTCTTTTAAGATGTAAAGTTCCTGTAAACTGGCCCCAAAAATCTAACACCGGCGGCACGGCAGATAGAGATCCACCTGACTGGGACACAGAATGTTGGATTTATTATATTATTATATTAATTAAGTTCATCCAAAGGATATCCCTCTTCAGACAGGAAGCCGAGAAATGCCAACGTATGAAGTTTCCTTCATCATCATTATTATTATTTTTTTTAAAACAACTTCACTTTGTTACGATCATCAACTCCGGAAGAAGAGCCATCCGACAAGGACAAAAGCCTAGTGGTACGTCAGAATAACAGATTTGTCGGTTCAAAAGTGCTAAAGGATATGGTTTGTTGGCCGACCCACCTCAATCACTAATGCTTCGAAGATACACCGACGCCGCTCACCTTCATAGGCTACAAAATGTAATACTGATATACTCAAAAAGAAGTTAAAAACAATCAAAAATTAACCGTGAGTGAGCTTAACTATTTTTGCCAACTATGAATCCTGAAGAAAGGGATCTTGCTACATTTCCCACTTTTGTTTATTTTTGCTAAAAATATTCAAATCTAAGAATAAGAAACATGAATAACTAACTAGCCATTCATGAGCATCTAAATCATTCATGGCCAAGCCAACAACACTACAATACATTGAACTGCTGCGAAATCCTTGAGCTGCAGCCTGGACACATGGAACCAATTGCACCTGTTTGGGCACCCGATGTGGCTGAGTCCTGGTAAAACTCGTTTCTGCACCAAACACACATGGTGGGGACTTGATTCTGGCCAGTTATGTTCTGCATCAAAGGCTCCTTCCCTAGCCAAAATGAAGAATCAAAGCCTTGTTGAGCATCTGCATTGAATGAGAAGCCCTTGGGTTCCTCTGGAAGAGTATTTGAACTTTGAGCTGTCATGAAACTGTATTCCATTGGTTCTGTTCTTCCTAATGTCAACCCATCAAAACCGGAATTGCAGTCATACTTGTGATCAACCCCAAAGAGCCCTTCATGACCCTGCATAAATACCGTACAATTTCATTTAAGAAAGCCAAGGATTGAGCAACAAAATTGCATACCCATTATGAGATTAATCTTAATAAATATAAAGCAACTACTAGAACCTTCATTCTGCAAAGAGAGGAAAACACATGATTCGAAGCAATTATATACAAAATGTGACATATAGAGACAGAGACAGGGAACGAGATACAAACCTTATCTGAAATTATATCAAAGGTGTGGAAGTTATTTGAAGACTGGATAAGTGGGGTTGATGTATCTGTTAGATCAGGGCGCAATAAATTTTCTTCGCCTGTTCTCCAGATTGATCCAGCCAAGGCATCCTCAACTGGCTGGGTAACACTACTGCCAAAACCAGCCATGAGCTTGTTATTACCAGAATTTCCCACCTCATCTAGTTTTGGTCCCTCCCAACCCCTGCCAGGATACACCATGTTGAAATTATTTTCAAATACATTCATTTTACCACCAAAAGAGGAATCATGTATATCAAACCCATAAGGTCTTCCTTCTCTAGGAGCAACATGGCCAATGTTGTTCAAATTACTTTCAGCACCATAGGTTTGACCAGTACCAGAGTGCATATCAAAACCTTTTGAGCCATACTTTTCCAGTTCAACACCACTGGAATTTGCCTGACTATCAAAAGCAAGACAAAGCTCATGACTTTTGGAGTTTCCACTGACATTCATTTTGCGCGCATCCACTTGTGTACCAAAGATCTTATTCATATTATACACTTCATCAGAGGGTTCTGTAATGCAAGGTTGGGCAAGCAAAACACTTCCAGATGGCTTCTTCTTGCTTGCTTCCCCTGCATGGTTTTCAACAATGCTGCTATTATTTTCAGCAGAAAATACCTTGCCATTTTCTGATGGAAAAAAGGCACGAAATTCAAATCCTCTCTCATGCTTATTGTTATTTACAGAATCCATACCTATTCCATCATCGCTACTGCTGAAAGGAAAAATTATTTCACTGTTCCTTGTATTTTGGTCATCAGTTACATGAGGCTCCTGTACCTTCCTTGCTGAAACCTTGTTAACATACTCTTCAACACCATAGCTACGCTCAAAGCCAGATAGGGAAAGTACACTGCTTTCGGGGTTTTTTGGCTGCTCAGGGCCACCTATGATGCCTACGGAAACTTCTTTCTCAAACTTTCCAGTACCATTTCCTGTCTCATTCCAAGATGGAGCAAGTCTGGAGATATCAATACCCTTTTCCTCCTGGATACACTTATCTGACTCACGGCCCATGTTTCCAAATGTGCCAGTATTATTATGTTCATTCCCAACTAAAGTTGAGCTGGGGAAAATACCACATCCTTCACTATCCTTATTTTCTTCCTTGTCACGGGCTTGGGACAGCATGCTACCCACAGAACAGATCTCTGTCTTGGATTCTGTAGCAGTAGAAATTGATTTTGCATTTGCTTTACCCATATTCCTATGTGAATCCTCTGCAGATTCAGCATGCTGCTTGTCTACTATTGCACTACCATCATCTAATCCAACATTTCTATTGCAAAAGCCAAAAAATGTTTTGTTATCAACAACTTTGTTTTCTTCAAGTCTAAGCCCATCCATTGTATGAGAAAAATCGGTACCATGCAAATCAATTTCACACCTTTCCATCTGTTCATTTGAGGTATGTGAAACACTTCCTGAAATTGCTTTTGTTTCAACCACAGGGGTGATGACATTGGTGTCACTACCTACTTGTTCATTATCCAATGGAAAAGGTGAACAGCTCTCAGAAGTCATCTCCTGTGCATTATTAGACATCCCAACTCCTTCAACAGCAATCTTGGTTGCATTTGCAACTCCAGAAATTTCATTGCTATTTAAATTATAGAAGACAGTATCAGAACCGATGCATAAATTGGATTTTGTGACATTGACATCCATGGAATTATCAACTGATCCTAAATGATCATTTAAATCCTTGGCTTCTGCATTCTCCTTATCTTTATGAGAATCCTGTGGATCATCAGAACTTTTTCCAACAAGTTCTGCTGCAGCATTGCTTTCAGAACCTGTTGAAGGTTGCACCATAAAATTTCCATGAGGTAGAAGATCCATTGACCCAGAGACAACACACACAGCAACATCCGCAGCTCGTGATTCATCAGAATTCTTTGCTTGGCTCCGGATATGGGTTCCCACGTGACCATTGAAACGGTGTCTCTCATCAAATGTCTTATGGCAGAACTGACATTCATACTTTCCCCCTTTGATTATTACTCCATCAGTGATAGACTCACCACTTTTTGATCTCCTTCTTCGATGAGAAGATAATTGGTGCTGCAAAAAGTCATCCCGACAATTAAAAGTCAAATTACATTTGTCACAATTTAAAGTCTCCCCAATTTGGACTGCTGGCAAATCCCCAGATTTCATAGTTACTAGCACCTCATAATTAGCAGACATTGAGGCAATGGCGGGTGACAAAGTTTGGCACGCGGGATTTTCCTCTCTCTTCTCTCTTGGAACAGAAATATCTGCATTCTGCACAACATTTTCACTAATCAAAAATCAAAAATAAGGAAGAACCTATATAGTAAAAGAAACTTGATCATTGGCATCCAGTGACAATTACCATTTTAATAGCAGGCACAATAGCAGCATCAATCTGAACATTGGTAGGTTGATTTGCATCTTGAATACCATGAAGAGACAGCAAATATGCAGAAATTTCCTTACATGATACGAACTGCCGCCCATTAGGGCTAGATATCACCAATATAGGAGAGTTGTAAGAATGAACACAAAAAAAATGAAATGACAAAGCTGCTTCCAATTTAGAGTTTGCATCAAAAGAAAATGTGAAATTGAATATATATGAATCAAAAGCAGATACAACTGCAGAAATTAAGCAAATGAAAAACTCCCTAAAATTGAAGTATGAAAAGATCCCCCCCCCCCCCCCCCCACCAACAAAAAAAAAAAAAAAGGAGAATACCTTTTAAGTAAGAAATGTGCTTAAATTTCTTGCACATTTTAACTAATATTTTCTAAAGCACATTAACAGTTTCTAATAATGGGAGATAGAAGGTGATTATAATTAGTTGAGAGGACACTTATCCTATTTCACTATAATACACATATAATATACTACACATAGCATCTCTGAATGGTTCTGTCTTAAGTTTAGGGCCAATATGTCTTACTGTTTGTCACCTAGACTGTTAAACTTTTTCTCAAGAGTTTCCAAAATGACTTCGGTTACCTCAGGAAGGAAATGTCTCCAATATCCAACAGGAGCCCAACTAATCCAAATTTTAAAAAAGACAATTCCTTCTTTGTTGCGAAAATCCAGACACGTGAATGGTACATGGAACTTCTGGTATTGACCATCATATTCTATACAGAAGTTAAGGCACAAAACTAGCCATATCTGTCCATGCATAATAAATGGCAAGTTAATATGGGGACAAATCCCACTGAATCCTAATTCTGTACAGGTTTGGCGAGTTAATTTTGAACTGTAGTTTGTCATCACACTACTGTCTTTAAATTACCAAATCTGTCTGAACCCTATAGGATCAATTACAAAAATATTGGAGGAATTTGTTAAAGTGAACATCTTTTCTAGGAAAATAGCCTGTATACTCTAGAAGGTACATAACAAACAAACAAACAAGTATTACCTGAAAAATTATAAATATATGCAAAAAAGAAAAAGGAATAGCATTTGACAAATAGGGAGTGTCTTTCATAACATTAAATCATTCCTATATCAATTCGGAAACAAATGAACAAAAAATAAAAAAATCTTAAAGTCCACAAGAAATGCTTGATATCATGAAATGGTTCTATTTCTGACATCTCTGCATAAAGATCTTTAGCATAAAATCTGATTACATTATATTAATCTAATTTTAGACCATCAAATTTAAATTTGTCTCATAAAACAGGAACAACTCAAGAATCAGATATCAACAGAAAACTAATAAAACAAACTTGGAAGGAACCTTATATATCGGCGACAAAATAACCACACACGGCCTTCCTTCTTCTTGCAAGAAAGGGAAAGCCTCCAACCTCTGGGCAATGCATTCCCAAATAGGCTTGCGTCCACAACCCTCTTCTTCTTCCTTCTACTTCCCCATTGACCATCCAATGCCTTCAAAAATTCCAGCAGCTGCTCCTCAGTTCCCATCCCCTGCGTTCTCCGATTCAACTCCTCTCCATAAGGATCCTCCATTGAACCTAACTGTAGCAAATCTACCTTAATTCCGTCCCTGTTAATAATCTCCTTGTCCTTGTCTTCAACATTTTCAAAAACCAGGATCCTATTTGTCCCCACGGACACATTATTATCACATTGACTCTCTACCTTATTTTCCACCAGAAATACAGCATTTTCGTTCTTTCTTGGCCGGCCCCGCTTTCTTTTCTGCCCAGTTGAAATGACATTGGCTGATTGGGGTACAGTTTCAGAGTAATCAACCCGGATAGGGACTAATTCCTCCACGTTATCGTCCTTCACACTAACACTACTTTCCACCCCGAAAAGCTGCTTCAGAAGTGCCACAATTTGACGATTTTCATCATTTTCAGGGTCGGTGTCCAGAAAAAGAGGGTGGGGATTATGACTGGAGGGACGCAAGTGAGGTGTTCGGCGGCGAATGGAGGAGGCCGAAGCAGCGGCAGCAGGATCCGAAGCGGGGGCAAGACGGAGGCGAGAATAGGTCTGCTTTCGGGAACCAGCAGACTCATTGAAAACGGAACGGTCTATTTTAGGGATAACGATATCATCACACCGACGAGAATCGAAGGTTGAAGGCGAGCAGAGAGACAGAGTGTAGAGTTCAGATTGAGAAAGAAGTTGGAGATCCACCGTCGGAATGGAGTCTAGGCGCAGTGGAAGATCAGCACCGGTGGAGCCCGTGCCGACGGTGGCAGAATCGACTGTGGCGGAAGCCATTTTTCGTGGTTCATCGGGGGGTGAGACGTAGGGGGTTTTTGGTAGTAGCGTGAGAGGCAGAAATCTTCTATTAAATTATTATTACTATTTTTCGCCTGGACTGTATTTGGGATTTAGGATTCAGAGGGAAAATTGTTTGTGAGGATTTTCAATTTCCCCCCCTTTTGCCTGAAGTGCATAACTTAAAAGATAACCATTGGCTGAAATATTTATTTTATAGAAGAAAAAAAAAATGTTTTATGAGTGTTTCGAGACTTTCAATTGTTTTCTTGGAATTGTTTAATATTTATTTTTATTTAAAATAATATCACTTTATTATAAATAAATTTAAAAATGGAGAAACCACTAAACTTGAAAAAAATGCAATGAACCTGCTGCCCTAAATTTTTTATTGTTTATGTTTTTTGTTTAAAAATACAACAGATTCAATGTTTTATTATTACTTTAATACTACTCTTATTAAAATGCATTTTGACTATGAAAAATAGATAGACATTCATGAATACTAAAACTTACGTTCATACAAATATCTTATTTTAATTCGATAACAGTAGAAAAAGATTTTGAATTAGTTAACTTATAACATATATAAATATTAATTTAATTAAATTAAAAAAATATATATATATACAAAATTTAACTCAAACTTACTAAGTGATTATTAATATAACTATAAATGAGATGATTATTATTTTTATTATATATTTTAAATAATAGCTATAAGTTTGATGTAGGTTACATAAATCTTGTGATCCTTATGATTAATATGATGGTAAATAGATTATCGTGGAGTTACTATTAATACTCGTGAGGTATGTATATACAGGGACCAAGTAAATCCTTATCCTTATTTTATTACAAGT